>VDFB02257248.1:0-47309 GCA_007258455.2 Sequoia sempervirens | reverse complement strand
AAGGGGCTTTCACCTCAAATTTCTCTCACAGAGAAAGATGCATTAAACAAGGGCTTACACCTCAAATCTCTCTTACAGAGAGAAATGCATTAAAGCAAATCAGAAGATCACTGATACTGAGACTCCTTCTCAGCTAGGGATTCATTCTCCACAATACCAAACTTGTCTCGAAAGTAAACAAACTTTACTCTAGCAAGAGGCTTGGTGAGAATGTTTGTCGTCTACTCATCAATGCTAATATACTTCAACTCGATTGCTTTCCTCAATACCATATCTCTGATATAGTGGTATTTGATCTCAACATGTTTAGTTTTGTTATGAAACACTGGATTGACAAAAAGCTTCACAAAGCTTTGATTATCACAGTGAATGACAGTCGGCTCCAACGATTGTCCAAACAATCCTGCAAGGAGCTTCCAAAGCCACACTGCTTCTCGAGCTGCCACACAAGCTGCAATATACTCGGCCTCTGCGGTGCTCAATGCCACTAAAGACTGCTTCCTGCTACACCGGGAGATCATCGTAGACCCCAAACTGAAACAACATCCAGAGGTGCTCTTCCAATCAGTGACACACCCTGCAAAATCGGAATCAGTATATCCATGCAGCTTCAAGTCCACACTAGAAGAATATCTCAAGCCATACCCAACTGTGCCACGCAAGTATCTCAAGATATGCTTTGTTGCAACTAGATGTATTTGCATTGGTTCACACATGAACTGACTAAGTGCACTCAGTGCATAGCAAATATCTGGTCTAGTATTGACTAGATACATCAATGATCCAATCAACTGCCTGTACATAGTAGGATCTACCAGATCTGAACTAGTTGCAGCCTCCTTAAGCTTCTGAAAATTGGTTTCCATAGGTGTAGACATGGATTTGGAATCCATCATACCAAATCTCTTCAAGATGTCTATAGTATACTTGCCTTGACTCAGAATGAACTCATCTGGCTTCTGCCATACTTTTAAGCCAAGAAAGTAGTGCATGAGACAAAGATCCTTCATTTCAAATTCAGAAGCTAACTCCTTCTTGCATTTGATAATGAGGTGATCTTCTCCAATAAGAATTAAATCATCAACATAGAGAACCAAGATTAATGCTTCGCCATCAATTACCTTGAAGTAAAGGTTTGAATCAGCATCATTCTTGGAGAAGCCCAAGCTCATCAGGTATCGATCAATTCTTTTGTACCAAGCACAAGGAGCCTGCTTAAGACCATACAAAGCCTTCTTCAGCCTGCAAAGATGAGACTCCTTCCCATGAACCTCAAAGCCATCAGGTTGCTCAATATATGCCTCTTCCTCAATTACACCATTTAGAAATGTTGTCTTCACATCCATCTGGTGTATCTTCCATCCCTTAGATGTTGCAATAGCAATGATGGTCCTGATGGATGTATAACGAGCAACTAGAGCAAAGGTTTCCTCATAGTCTACTCCGTCTTTCTGAGAGAATCCTCTAGCCACAAACCTAGCCTTGTACTTCTCGATGCTCCCATCAGCCGCATGCTTGATCTTGAAGAGCCACTTAGAAGATACAATAGATTTACCTTCAGGTCTAGGTTCAATGTCCCAAACATCATTTATGAGGATGGATTGATACTCCTCAGTCATAGCATCTTTCCATACTTGCTGACTAGTAGCTTCCTCAACACTAGAAGGCTCTAACTCAATGATTTGACTCATCAAAGCAACATAGCTTGAAAAGTTATGAGGTCTCTTGCTTTCTCTGAAAGTTCCTCTCGGGGCTGCAAACCTTTCTGCCTCCTGCATTGTTTGTCTGGCCCAAAGAGGTCTCTTACGACCAATCACAATGTCTGTAGGCCCATCACTAAGTTCCAAAGGCTCAACTGGATCATCATATTCTTTAGGATCAGTAGCCTCCCTCTGAATCTCAGGAGTATGGTCAACTTCCATATCCTGAGGAGACTCTTGGTCTTCATTGTCTATCTCCATGTGGATGCCCTTAGACCTCTCGAATGCAACATCTTCTTCAAATGTAACATCCCTGCTGATCTCAATCAATTTCTGACCTGGAATGTACACTTTGTAGGCTTTTGAAGATTCACTGTAGCCCACAAATATTCCCTTCTTGCCAGACGGTTCCAGCTTTGTCCTTTTGTCTTTAGGTACATGAACATATACTGGACAACCAAAGATCCTCAAATGACTTACTTGCGGCTTCACCCCTATGAATGCTTCTTCGAGAGTCATGTTCTCCAAAATTCGGTGAGGACTTTTATTCTGAACATACACAGCTGTCCTAGATGCTTCAGCCCAAAGGAAGGTTTGTAGATCTTGATCATGAATCATGGCTCTAGCTGCTTCTACAATAGATCTGTTCTTCCTTTCAGCAACACCGTTTTGCTATGGATTGTAGGGAACACAAAACTCCCTCTTAATCCCTGCCTCAACACAAAAGTTACGAAAACCTCCAGAGATGTATTCTCCTCCATTGTCAGATCTTAGAACTTTGATCCTCTTTCCGGACAAGTTCTCTACCTGAGCTTTAAATTCCTTGAATCTCTCAAGTACTTCCTCAGATTCTTTAGTCTTTAAGAAATAAATCCAAGTCTTTCTAGAGTAGTCATCAATAAAAATTACATAATACAAGAAACCACTCAAAGAAGCAACAGACATTGGACCACACAAATCATAATGAACAAGATCTAGAATGCATTTAGATCTACTTTCACTACTATGAAAGGGTCCTTTAGTATTCTTACCTAAAGCGCAACCTCTACAAGTGCCTTCATGCTCCTGGTTGAATTTAGGAAGGCCCGTGACCATCTTCTCCATGATTGGTACTGCTCGAAAGTGAAGGTAAGCAAGTCTTCTATGCCAAAGTTCACATGAACTTGAAGAATCATGCAACAAAGCCTGAAGTGGATGAGTGCAAAGTTTGTAGAGACACTCATGTCGAACTTCAATCACCCGAGCAGTCTTGATACTTGAGTTCTTCGGCCATGCAAGAACTTTGCCTTCAGAGAATGCAACTTGATATCCCTTGTCCTCCAAGGCTGAAATAGAGACAAGGTTCCGCTAGATACCCGGAACAAATAGAACATCGCTCAACTGTAAGGAAATGCCAAAATCCAAGTGAACAGAGGAGGTCCCAACACCTTTCACAGAATAACTTGCATCATCACCAATAATGACTTGAAAACTAGAATCTCTCTCCACCAAATCAAATAGATGCTCTCTAAATCCAGTGATGTGGCAAGAGGCACCACTATCAATCAACCAAATGTTGATGTTGGTAGGCACATTGCTTGACAAAGCATAATAGAATAGAAATTCACTTGTATCCTTCTGTGGAGAGATCTCACCCACATCTGCAAATGAAGCCTGTTGCTTAGGCCTGGTTGGGCAATCCTTTGCATAGTGACCAAACTTGTCACATCTAAAACATTGAACGCAAGATAGGTCCTTCTTAAATGCAGGGGCACCATCTGACCCTTTATCTCTCTATTCCTCTTGAAGTACCCTTTCTTTCCATCTTTTCCTTTCTTCTTTGAGGATTGAGCAGCAAGAACACGAATGTCTTCATTTGTAGAGCTTTGACCAATGCCTCTCACAGCCAACCTTGATTCTTCTTGAATACAATCTGCTCTCAATCGATCAAACTTAGGGAGTTTTGATCTCGCACTGATTCCTTAAATGAATGACTCCCAAGATGGAAGAAGACCATTAAGAGCCAACATAGTTAAATCCTTGTTATCAACAATATGACCAATGCTAGAGAGCTGATCTCTCAACTCGGTGATCTTCATGAAGAATGTGATGACAGAATCTCCTTTCACCATCTTGATGTGATGAAGATGTTGCTTTAATGCAAAAGCTTGACTTGTGTTGTTGATCTCATACATCTCCTCCAAGGTCTTGAGCATATCTCTTGTTGTTTTCAACATGGAGATGATTGGCACATTGTGATCTTTCATGGAATCAACCAACATCTTTTTTGCCTTAGTGCCATTTCTCTTCCATTGAGGCTTCTCATTCTCAACGGTTGGTTTGGGAACTTCACCCTCCACGAACTCAGCTAACTCATTTTCTTCCAAAGCGAGCATGACTCTAAACTTCCAAGATGCGAAGTATGATGCGCCCTCAAGTCTATCTTCAATCTTGAACCCGTTCACCATCTTGATGATAAGATAGATGCAAGAGAATGAGAATAAGAGAGGATGATAGCACTGCTATATAAATCTGATCACGATCTTCTTAAACCTGCTCTAATACCATGTTGATTTTATGATCAGATATAAAAGCAGAAATTAAAATTAAAATCAGACACATGAACAAAGCATATACCCTGGGAAAACCCTCCACTTGAGAGAGAAAAACCCAGCAAAAAAGATCTCTCTTATATATATAATAATGGCAACAATTCACTTTACAATGAGGCCAATCACAAGGCCAATATTCAGCACCAACTCTAGATGCAAAGATAGATAATAATCTGCTCTTCCTTGATATCGAAATCTGCACTTGAAGAAATTCGCAATCTGCTCTATGATGAAATTCACACTTGAATGAAGGAATGAATCGAACTTGCTTAATTATGAATGGGTAGAAATGACCTTGTATAAATACAAAGTGAGAGAGAGGTCGCACCTCTTCATGTACCAGGTCGACCACCTATGAAAAATACAATTACAAATAAAAGATGCGAAATACAAGGAAGGTCGGCCCAATTAGAATTTACATTGTTGCCAAGTGAAGTGCCTCTTCACTTCTAATTATCTCAATAAAATAAATAGCTGATAGGCTATATGCAATTTCATGTCTTGACTCGAGGCTGGAAGAAGGAGCCCGAAGCTGCTATAACATCAACACAAGGTATGAGATCACAAGTATCCGTGTTGCTTAGCAGAATGGATTCTACTGTTGCTAACATTGTGTCTATGCTATATGTCTCCCTTCAATGAATGTCCCATGTCCTTCACTTAATTGTCTTCTCAAGAGTAAACAAATATCAACAGCCATACATGACGCCTTAAATCTAAGTGAACAAAAGTGAACTATTTTTTGAGCAGTGCGTGGGGAAGGTTGGTTAAGGAAAAAATTTAAATGGTCGAATAAAAACAAGATTATGTTGCTAGAACCTCTAGAGAAGCATTGTTTACTGATTTGCAGTTAATAGCACAACATGGAATAGCGCAATCAACTTGCTACGATATAATCAACACAATATTCTACATGACAACAATAGCTTCACCTTGCCACTTCATTAGTAACAGAAAATTTTGATGACAGGATTAATAAGATTGTGCTTTCCCTCAAAAATAATGAAATTGAAGATGACCACAAAAAAATCAACAATCAAGATAATGAAGACTCTTGAGAAACTAAAGATCTTGTTGATAGTCGTATGCAAGTTTTCCAATAGCTATAAGATAAAGTATTTTGACCAACCACACAACTTTGCTTTTCTGTTTAAAAATCTCTCCTTCATAGCAACTAAATGGCATTCTAAGGTACTATCATCTCCTTGTCTTTAAGATTATGATTCCGACAACACTTGGAAATTCCATGTAACATTTCATTTGCTCCTATCATAACTTATAAGATCTTGAATAAAATGTCCAACTATGGAGGCGCATCCAATCAAGAGGAGAATCATACCAAAAATACAACTGAAAGAACTCTTTGATGCCTCCTTAGGCCAGATGATTTAAGCTCATGTCCATTAGCACTATTGGCTTCTTGCTTTTGTTGAATAATTTCTACAGGTCTTCTTCGTAAACCATATAACGATTCTGAGAAAGAAGCATCTGAAATCAGGAAAAAAAAAAGACCTTTATCAAAAAGGATTAAAATTGTTACCATTCTAGACAACAAATCTAAATACAAAAAAAAAAAACGATTCCTTCAAACAGACCTCTTGCTGTGATATAGCAACAAGATAAATCTGTTTGCTAATTATTTTACAGTAGTAATTTAGTTGCAACATAATAAAGTTATGTAGAAAGGTACATAAATGATTAAAATAGAATTAACTGTTTACTCAACTACCTGAATCTATATATATGCTTTTGATCTCTGCTCTTCTACTTCTTGTGCTTCTTAATTGCCTTCATTTGGTATCAACATTCATGGCAAAGGATAGGAAGGTATGACAAAAGAAAATTTCATTTCTCAGTAGAAGCATGCTACATAGTTGACTGACATTTTTGAAATAAAAGACTTGTTACCCTTGCCATAATATCAGAAGTTGGGCTCACATTTTCAAAGGAAGAAGAATCAAAAACATTTAAGGAGAAGTGGTATGTTAGTTACTTGTTAACCTAATTTGTCTCACAATTACAAAGCCTGAAATAAATTTTTGTTGCAGGCATTTATCCAAGATTTTGGACTAACCAAAGATGATGATCTGAAACAAAGCCAACATGTTCTTAGAGGTATTATTGGTACTTCAAATTTAGGTATCCTATTAGAGAAGAAAGACTTAAAATTCAGAAGCTTTACAAATGAAGTTTGACAGTTTCAGAAGATGAATGCAAATCAACTCCAATATATGCATTAACATTGGGCTCTGGAGGGAATTTCGGATTAGAAAGAAGCAATCTGTGATGGACCCATCATTCACTACACCATCTAGTAATGCAAAGAAGCCATGGATGGTACTATGATTATAGGACTTCATCAAATTTGTTGAGTCTTGAGGTGAACCAATCACATCTCGACTTCGGAACTGGGTAACCGATAAGTCTGGTCAAAATCACCAAACTCAACAAGTCCCATCAAATGGACTTGATCATGACATTTAGATGAAAAATTGGAGAAAAAAAGAAAAAATTAAACTAAAAACACTAAAACCTAAAGGCTAAAACACTTTAAATGACCTCTGACACTTCAAAATGATATTCATTTCATTTGCAAGCACAATCAAGGAGGAAAAAAGGGCATTGAAGCTAAAAATACAATTCATTGAAGCAAAAACTGGCAGGCATATTGGAAGCATACATTGATTGAATGCAAGTTGAGCAAATTTGTAGCAGTCCTTTGTGCATCTAAAGGAGCCTATGGTGCATTTGGAAGAGCCACCATTAATTTGGAGCAGCCCAACATCAATTTCAAACTAATTGAAAATGTATTTTCTAATACAATTCATTGAAGCAAAAACTGGCAGGCATATTGGAAGCATACATTGATTGAATGCAAGTTGAGCAAATTTGTAGCAGTCCTTTGTGCATCTAAAGGAGCCTATGGTGCATTTGGAAGAGCCACCAATAATTTGGAGCAGCCCAACATCAATTTCAAACTAATTGAAAATGTATTTTCTTATTTTAATTTTTGTTGTTTGTATTATTTTTTTATTTGGCATGTCTTCTACATTTCTTTAAATTGTTTTATTTTAGATTCATAGAATGAGAAATAAAAAAGAAAAAAAATGAAAAGGACTCGTTTTTCCCTCTTTTTTCTTATCATAATAAATTTTTTACTTTTGATTTGCTTTTATGAACAAACCCTAACTATTTTTTCTGATTTTTATATATTTTATCTATAAATCTGAAGAACCACCATTAATTTAGAGCAGTCCAACATCAATTTAGAACTAATTGAAGAGGTGTATTCTTATTTTGAATCTTTTTCTATTTATTTTCTTCATTTGGCATTTCTTCTACATTTGTTTATTTTTTTTACTTTAGATTAATGGCACAAGAAATTAAAAAAGGAAAATATTAAGATTCATTTTTCCCTCTCTTTCTTGACATAATGGACTTTTTATTTTTTCTCTTTTTATGAACAAAACCTAACTATTTTTTCTAATTTTTTTATCTACAAACTCCAACATTTTTTTTTTTTTTTAATCTTAGTTTATCTACAAACCCTAATGTTTATTAATTTTCCATTTACTTTATATTACAATGTACTTCAAATTTATAAATTGCTCTAATGTTGGCCCTAGTTAGAAAAGAACCTTGTTGGAAACATGTCACCCCAATGGTTAAGAAAGGGGAGTTGGTTTGCAAATTTTGCAATTTTAAAATTAGTAGAGAAAGCATTAATTGATTCAAGTATCAGCTTGCACAAATTGCAATCCAAGATGTTAGTTTGTACCCAAATGTTCCTATTGATGTTGTGTGTTAGCTACAAACTCAATTGAAGGCGTTTGACCCAAAAAAAAACAACTAAATAAAAGGAAAGAGAAGAGCTGCCATTAATTCAAGGAGACTATTTTTCTTTGATTCCTCCATTCGCTAGATCTTCAAGCACTAATGGCAATGCTAATGTTGGACCTGGAGTTTGTGGTTTTGGATTGATTCATATGCTGTACCATGCACTACTCCAAATTGCCACTCATCACTTCAAAGCATAAGTTGGAATAAGGATAAATATCAAGGAACAAAAGATCCTCGTGAGGAGTGCAAACACAAATTTTTGGTTCTATTGTTCCATTCTATTTCACATAGATAGGTAATTAATTCTTTTTTTTGTTTTAAAATATTTTTTATTTATTTGTCTCTTAAATTTTTAAATTTACAGATTTTTTAAATTTGGATTCAGATTTTAGACTATTTTTTTACAGTCTCCTTATTGATAAAATCTAGTTAATGTTAATGTTTTTGGGGCAAGATTCAAAGCCCTTAATAATGACAAGATAAAGGGTTCAATTTTGAGTGAAAAGGTGGTAAATGTGATGGCCACTATTGATAAGCAACATGAGATATAAAGGAAGGGTTGCTCCATCTTGATAGATAGTTCAATAGATAGAAGGAACAAGACATTGTTTAATTTCTTTCTTTCTTCCTTAGATGATATAGTTTTCCTGAAATCCATTGATGCTACAAGAAAGACAAAAATTGTTGATTTCCTTTGTGAGATTTTTGAGGAAGTATTGGCCGAGGTGAGTGAGGAAAATGTTGTGTGGATAATTATAGACAATGCAGATTTTCTAGGTAAACTTTGCATAAATAAGCACCCATCCTTATTCCAAACTCCTTGTTCTACTCACTTTTGTAGGCACTTTTGGATGTCTATTTTGGAGGCACTTTTGTATTTGGAGTTCTCTTTTAGTTTAGTTTCAGTTAACTGAAGTAGATTTCCAATTAATTGCTAGGTTACCTACTTATAGACATAGGAATAAATCTTGCAAATTGGCAAGCACTCATTGTTAACTTAAGGAGATTTTAGGGTTGCCTACTCCTTTGAGCTTCTATAAATAAGAGTCTTTGCTCATTATTTTGTAACTCTTATTACTACACAAAATTGTTGCGCCATTGTGCCATCAAGCTTGCAAGTCAATATTTGTTCACTCTTGGATGAGAGTGTTCACTCTTGGATGAGAGTTGTTTGGTTTGATAAGCAATTGTGTATGACTTCGTACCTTTGCTGTCCCAAATCTTTGTAAAGCGTTGAGTGAGTATTGAAGAAATAAATCAAAAGGCATATACAATTTGATCTAAAGTTTCAAGGTCTATCAACGTCTATTCTCATGATCTATTGTTTCAATCTGCCCTTGGACAGGTGTCGTCGCCTCCTTGGGAATTTTGTGATTAATGGTTATTGTTTGATGTTATTTAATGATCTAGATTTCAGCCTACATCTTGGACAGGTGTTGTCACCTCCTCGGGAATCCTACTATCCAGTTCATCGTTATTTGTTGTTTCTAGTAAGCTGCACCTCAGCCTACACCTCGGACAGGGGTTCCTCCTCCTTGGGAATCCTAAGATTCAACTTACCGTACGAGTGTTTGCTTGCATAAGACCTTATTCCAGCGCAGATCTAAAAGTTCAGAGCCTTCGGACGCATTCTGAGAGACGGTCGGCCCAAATGATCCAACCATCCCATTCCTGCTCCTATGCCCTCTTGCTCTGTTTATCTAGAGGAGATAGGATAGATTAAAAGTTAGCTTAGTTGTAGTTAAGATCTGCAGAAACTAGAGAAAACCTTAACTGCAACGCATTGTGCTTTATGCACCCTTGTGCCCTGCCGCTGAGTAAAAGATAGGAACATTAGTTTACTTTAATTTTTATGCAAACATCAGCAAAAAGAGGGAGCTTCCCCTCCTAATTTGAAGAGCAGTTACTACACACTGTGCATAGCTGTCCGTTTCTAATAAGCACTCCAAAGGTGCTAATTGAAACGCCAACATGCCAAACAATTAATTATTTCTAATTTAGAAGGTACAGATTTCTATTTCCTTTTATTCAATGATATCTACTGTTGCTGCTCTCTGAGTGCGGACCTCTTTCTTATTTCCGCCTTATTTTTTTTCTACTTTTTCCCATCCTCAATGTCCTTTATATCTCCATATTTGAATGGGGAGACACATCACTTTGAAAGCTGATATCCTTTAGAAAGGACATGTCTCTTTGTTAAGAGATAATCGCTGCCTAAACTCTGCCCTCCTTTCTTTTAATGAAGCGCTGCACTTAATCTGGAATAATTGTTGCCTTTATTAGTATAAAGTCTGCCTTTTATTTATTTTTAACCCATTGTTGCTTTGTTAACTGCTACCTTATTATTTATTATCAATCACTGCCCTTAGTAATGAATCGCTGCCATTCCTTTTCTTTGCTAATATATATATTATTTATGTTTGTACTAGTATATTGTATGTTTCCTTATTTAACATATTTAATTTTATATATATATATTTTATATTATTATATTGTAATAATTATAATTATGATAATATTAAATTGTTTATATTTATTTTTATATTTTTAATCTTTATATGGTCATTTATATTTTATTATTTAATTTATTTGCATTTCAAATTTCAAGGGCATGACAGCTACATTCTCTAGCACTCCTAGATATAACTCTTTCAGAGTTTGTGGGGTTCTTTAGGGCAGCAAGTTACAATTTTGATTGATAGTGGGGCTATTCACAATTTTATTGACTCAGCCTTGGTGACTAACAGAGGTATCCAGAAAGAGGACTTTGAGGGCTTTAATGTTGTAGTGGCAAATGGTTTCAATATGTCTTGCACTAAATGGGTTCCACAGCTGAATATTGCTCTAGGCATTACAAATGACTTTTATGTGGTGGATCTTGGTGATACCAATGCCATTTTGGGCATCCAATGGCTTCACTCATTGGGGAAATATTCACAAAATTTTAAGACCATGCAGTTGAAGTTCAGAGCAAATGGTAAAGTTCTAAGAGGTATGTCCAATGGTGCACCAAGGATCGTATCAATGAAGAGGATGGAGAGCATATTTAGGCATGGAGATGTTGCATGGGCAGCCCAATGTTTGATTTCATCTAAGGCCCCTTCAGATAACAATGGACAGCATCAAGCGAAGATTCAATCTGTGTTGGACAAGAACAGTTTGGCTTTTAGTGAGATTCCTCCTAGGAGACCTCCTAACAAGGGTTTCGAGCATGTGATTGAACTAGAGGAGGGCTTTAAGCCCGTCATCACCACTCCTTATCGACATCCAAAAACATTTAAGGAGGAGATAGAAAAAGCGATTAAGGAGTTATTGTACATGAGTCATATACGGCCTAGCTCAAGTCACTTTGCTTCTTCAATTGTTCTGGTGAAGAAGGATGGGACTATATGGATGTGCATTGACTACCGTGCACTAAATAAAAAGACAAATAAAAACAAGAATCCTATCCCCAAGATCGATGAGTTGTTAGATGGGCTACATGGGGTTGTATACTTTTCGAAGATTGATCTCATATCCGGATACCATCAGATTAGAGTGAGGGAACAAGATATATACAAGACAGCATTTAGGTGTCATTATGGGCACTACGAGTTTCTTGTCATGCCATTCAGTTTGACCAAGGCTCCCACCACCTTCAATCTTGCATGAATCACATCTTCAACAAGCAATTGCGGAAATTTCTTTTGGTATTCTTCGATGATATTCTCATTTATAGCAAGACTTGGGAGGACCATATTAGACATCTGGATGAGGTGACAGGCATCATGGAGTCACAATCACTATTTGCAAAAGCTTCTAAGTGTAAATTTGGGTTGACAAAGATTCTTTATTTGCGGTATGTGATTAGCGCAAATGGAGTCTAGATTCGTCAAGAGAAGATTTAGGCCATTCTGGATTGGCCCCCACCAAAGACATTGACAGAGTTGAGGGGATTCTATGGCCTTTGTAGCTACTACAAGAAATTTTTGAAGGGGTTCTTAGAGCTTGGTGCACCTCTCACTAATCTTACAAAAAAAGGAGTTTTCAAGTGGTCAAATGAGGCTCAGCGTACATTTGACAGACTTAAGAAGGTAATGAGTATTTGTCCTATGTTGGTGTTACCTGATTTCTCTCAACCTTTTGTTTTGGAGTGTGATGCTTCAGGTGAGGGGATTGGGGCATTATTGATGCAAAACAAGCACCCCATTGTAAATGAGAGTAGGAAGCTCTAAGATGCGAAGAGATTATACTCCATCTACGATAAGGAGATGCTTGCCATCATGCATGTATTGGCAAAGTTCAAACAGTACTTGGTAGGTGGAAAATTTGTTGTACGAACATATCACAACAACCTGAAATACTTCTTGGAGCAGAAGGATTTGAACGAGAGACAACAAAAGTGGGTGAGTAAAATACAAGTATATGATTTTGATATAGAATATGTGAAGGGAAAGAACAATATTGTTGCAGATTCGCTTTTAAAAAACCCGCTATTTGTTCCTTGACAAAGATTTCAACTGATTGGAAGGCTAATCTCCTAGTTGAGTATTCCTAGAACGCTTTTGCATGCGAATTGATGGATGGTAACTATAATGTCCCCTTCTCAACAGTGATTCTTTCAGTTGACCATTAGCCTATCCCAGAGGCCAGTAGGCTAATCGGAAGTGGGAATTAGGGTTACCAACTGCTTGGAGGATTCTTTTTGTGGATTCAGGGGTTTGCATGTTGGAGTTTTGCAGTTTGGTTTTTGGATTCTTTTTCGGTTTTCAGAGAGCTTCGTAGTGGTATGACATGCAACTACATCAGGTAATTTTTCCAGACTTACTATTTTTAGTAAGTTACGACGGTTGCTCAGTTTGTGGTTAAAATGCATTTGAAGTCGCTTACTATTTTTAGCAGTATGCTATTTATAGTAAGTGTTATTTTTAGCAGTGCTATTTCTGGCAGTGTTTCAACAGTTTGGTACTTCGGCTATATTTGGCAGGGCAGTATATTGAGTTGGGTCTCCAACTTTTGTGGAGCTCGTTTTGATAAATCTAATATTTGATGGAACAAGATGTTTTAAGTGAAAATATATCATATGCAAAAATGGACGACTTCTTGAGGGGAAATATTTAAGTTGCTTATAATGTATTTTTCACTTAATAAAGTGGGCGCCCACTTTATGCTTTATTTGCATTTTAATAAATATTGTGTCTTCTTCAAAATGGACGACTTGGCTTGAGGAGCTAATTGAAACTCAAATGTAAATTGATAAAGGTGAATTTGGATGTCATATTGGGCGCCCTAATTGGACGGAATGAGATTTGAATTTGGAGAAGTTATAAATATGAGCCTTGGCCTTCATTTGAGGGTATCCATTTGCAAATACAACGAAGTGCTGCCAAAATTTCTACAAACCATTGCTTCGAGGAATGCATACCTCCTAGCGCCCTTAGTTTCGTGCTTGCAAGATAGCACCTAACTAAGTTTGAGACTGTTCTTTACACTGAAGAGCAGATTGAGCATATTGAAGATGATTACTTTTGATGTTTTCTGAAGTTTTTGGTGTGTTTTCTCAATTTTGACATTGTTGGTTGAGTGCTTGGCTGAAGCACATTTTGGCTTGTTGCTCTATTGGTGATTTTTTGCTAATTTTGGGTATTGGACCAATGATTGAGTTTACCTTGGGCGCCTCACCTTGCATAGTTTCAGATTATTCAATGAAGATGGTGATTTTTAATGCTGGTTGCCCTTCTCCTTCAGGGTCGTACTTCCTCCTTAGCTTCCTTGTGAAACGTGACAAAGATTTCTGGACTGTTTGGTGATGTTTGATGGCTTGAACTTGGTTGCCCCTCTCTTTGGCATCCATTGCAATTGATTACACATCATTCGGAGGTGTCTAGATGAAGTTATGAGCATTTTGATGTGATTTGAGTTTTGCTGGTTTGAGATTTCTGAACGCTGCAGTTTCATATCAGATTGGTAAAAGCTTCAATTTTGGCTTATTTTCCTTAGTAGATGTTGTACCCAAACCAAACTTTTTGCTTCATTAAGGCATTTTGCTTAAAAGAGTCTAAACCTTGCTAAAATGATGTCAAATACAGTTTTTGGGCAATATCAAGCATGGAGTTTGGTCAATGTTGTGTCAGTCAAAGGCAGTACCTGTTGATCAGAACCTGAATCGGGGACTCAGAACGAGGTATTTCACGATGGAGGAGCATTTCACGACGACAATTATACCTTTGCATGGTCATTTCAGTGACCAAGATGAAGATTTTAGTGGTCAAATTTATGAAGATTTTTCAGGTAAAAGCAAAATTGCGCCCCTGTAGCCCAAGGGCGCCCTTCTCTTTGAAGGCCCAGGTTTTGTGACATGTGCTCATAAACACAATCAATCTCTTCAGAATTACCCCAGTTATCCGATGAGCTAAAATACGAGGTTATCCGAGGTCTATAGCTCCGGTGACTGACGTCAGAAGTTTAGGATTCCAGAGGTTGCAGATTGTAAAAGCTTGTCACTCTTCAGCTTTTGTGCCCCTATAGCCCAGGGGCGCCCTTCTTAATGGAGGTCCAAATTCTGTTATTCCTGATTGCTGATGCATTTAATCTCTTCCTAATTGGTCTGGCTATTCGACGAGCTATCGAATGCAGACATCCGAGACCCAAAGCTCCGGCAGTCAAGGTTAAAAGATGAGGTTACGAGGAGGCTTCACATCACAAAAAATTCTCAAATGACAAAATTGTGCCCTTGTAGCTCAGGGGCACCCTTCAGAATGACCCCTAAGATGGATGAGTTTGCAAATGAGGTCTTCCTGAGATCTTTGCTACTTTAGTCCGGCTTCGCAACGCACCAGTCAGCCTGTCAGTCTGATATTCTGAGAGATCGTGGCAGAGATTCTACCAAGCACCTAAATCAGAGGGTGGAGAAACATGAAACATACACTGTAGCCTTTGTAGGCCAGGGGCGCCCAGCCTTTAGGCCTGTCAAATGGAGATTTTAGCTTTCGAAGTCTTCACAAGACATGTGAGGAATTACTCCAGCTATTCAACGAGCCCAGTCGTCAGCCTCCGGGATTTAGCAAACGCTTGTCTGTGCGAGGTCTTTGCAAAATACTGAAAAACGAAGACAGCTTGAAAAATGGTTGTCTGATCGTATATTTTAATTTGAAAAGGCTATCGTCTCTTTGAGGTCTTAGAAGCAGTTTTCTTGCTTCGTCACCTCCAGAGACATCTCTCGTAGGTCCTTCTGGCTACACATTGAGACAGACAGTGCGCGAATCAGGTCACCCCAGCTCCCAATATCAGAGGTCGAAGTAGGGCATCTGGTTGAGAGTTGTACTTTTGTCAAAATGGTGTTTGAGCCTTTTCAGGCCAGGGGCGCCCTTGCTTTTGGGGTCCTTAATGCAGCTTTCAAGTGCCTTGCGTATATTCGTTGGATGCGGAATACCTCAAGTCATGCAGTGAGCCTGTTATCCAGTCAGCAGGGTTCACAGTTCGTCGTCAGTAGTCATTTGAAGCGTCAAATGGCAATATGGAGAAACGGCTAAGTCTAGTGTCTGAAAATCAATTTAATCAAGGACGCCTAATTTTTTGAGGTGTTAAATGATGGATTTTGCAATGATGATTCCCAACAGACATTTCTTCCTTGCTTTGCAAGCTTCGTAATGAATATTCCTACTCAGTCTCAGCATCACCCGGTCACCCGGAAATCAGCGTTGAATATGGCCAGTTGTAACTTTGTAGTCAGCTACAAAGTAGGAAGTTAATAAAAAGCGTAATATCTTGAGCAAATGGACGCCTATGAGGACAAATGAGGACTTTTCGAAATCAGTGAAGTTTGTTGAATCCATCCAAGAGCTTCACGTGGTTTGTCAACTAATTAAACTAATTTTAAATATTTATTTTGCATGTCAAAACATTAAATGGCGATTTTCTCAAATTGGCGCCTCTTTGTGCTAGATTTTCAAATTACATGAGGAAAATTTTAATTATTATTTTATTCCGGACTTCAAGTCAGTGTCAGTGTAATTGGAGGGGGTCCAATCAGAATCATTCTATTTCAGTTGAGGTTTTTAAATCTTGCAATCAGCATTATGGTGCGAATTTTCTCTATTTCTTCATGGCGCCTATAATTAAACACTCATCCAGCTTAAAGAAATTCGTAATTCTTCAAGAGCAAAGGCGATTTTCTTCACAGGTTGGGCGATTTCATCAATTTTCAGTGTCGATTTCATCAAACAATTCCTTTTACAGGTGCAAAGTTCACATTCATCAGCAAATTTGAAGAACAGGGGGCGATTTTAATAGAAGAACACAGAAAAAACGTCTTTTCTCCTCTCTGATTCTCAAAATTCTCTCAGATTTCAATTCGCATGTTCCTGAAATTGGCAAATTTTGGCAAGTCTGATCATCTGGATCGTTTCTATATAGCTTCCTCGAATTAAATTCATGTGCTTGAATTTTTAGGAATTTTTAATTCTAGAGCATCAGTTCTCGAGTTTCTAATTTTCTCAACCGAAAATTCTTTGCATGGTCGAGTAGAAGTTAGATTTTCGCATTTCTGACGATCTGGGTTGTCTTAGAATCTTTTTCTAGACAAAACCCATATCTCAGATTTTTCGCCAAAAATAACCCTTCTATAGGCTATTTTTAGCCTCAGTAGGCTATTTCTAGCTTTCCAGAAATCTTGTCAGAACATAGCCGAGTTCACAGTCAACAGGCGAGTTTTTCAGAGTGCAGTACACACAAACTGAATCCAAGACCAAATCGGTCTTAATTCATGCTTTCATCAGAAAAGTTGATGTCGATTTGTATCAAGTGCATCCAGAGGATTGACAGGCGTAGTCACTCAAGTCCACATGGTTTCATGCCTCGTATAGCTGATTGTCTTCTAAGGCCGGTTTAGAGGGTTGATACCATTGGAATTTTGCATGTGCAGCAAGTTCATTTGCATTTCTCACAACCAGAGTGTGCGCAATCAAACTTCGCAGTTTCATCACGCAACACTCTTTCATTAAGGAGAAGCGTTAGAGACATCAAGCTGCAAAAGAGATAATGGCCATCACTTCAGTTACAGAGCCACCAAAGTTACCAGTTGGTGAAATGCTAGTTTGAGTGTGCAAAGATTGCCAAGATTGCTCAAGTTGCTGACAAGTAGTGAATTGTGCCGACCTTTAGATGCTGATGCAGTTAACAATCTCGTTGAGGGATTGGTTGCTCAAGATCACGATTTGTAGACTTCAGTTCCCACCTCTCAGGATAGACATTATACACAGGAGTTAAACTTGGTGTTATCTTTTCAAGTTAACTCGCTATTTCATCTCATGCATATCTATTCTGAGATCAACTTTATTCACTTGGAGTTGTATTTAGGGTTTACGTTAACTGATGGTAGTGTTCCAGTTAACTTGCTTTTAATAAGGATGTGCATGCTTGCACATTGTCCACATAGATTAGGGTTTTCGGTTAAGTGATGGTAGCTTTCTAGTTAACTGTATAGTTTACTTTATTAGGGTTTAGCAATAATCTTGCATGCATTGCAAGACTGTAGTTGACTCAAGGTAATTTTAGGGTTCCCTACACCTTTTGATGTCTATAAATAAGAGCTTTTGCTCATTTGTACATAACTTTTGCGTGATAGCATACATGTTGTTCCCACCTTGCCTATAGTATTGCTATTATTGTATCTATTCAAGAACTTTTGCACGAGATAGAAATATATGCTGCACCTACCTTGCCTGTAATATTGCTCGTTCTGTATCTGTTCATGAGTATTTACTATTATGATGAATTGTTATGCCACTTGGGTTTCATGCAATTATGATGGTGAATTCTTGCTTTAGTTAGATATAGTGGCTAGTTTGATCGTAGATTGTATGCGTGTCTCGCCTATGCAATTTATTGTCCTAGTTGGCTATCCTTCATGTTTTGTGTTCAATAAACTCGTTCAGATTGAGATGATAAATGTGCCACCTTGCCTTCAAGTTGAGAATCTGTACTTGGTTATCGTGTGATGTGTGTGAATAATAAACTTATTCAGATTGAGCTAATAGTTGTGCCACCTTTCCTTCAAGTTGAGAATTTGTACTTAGTTTATCGTGTGTTGTCATTTCCAATAAGCCTATTCAGACAAGCAGATAGTCGTGCCACCTTGCCTTCGCGTTGTGAGTCTGTACCTGGCTTATCGTCAGATAATCATTCCCGCTCTGTTTCCTCATGCTCTGAATTCTTGAGGGGATTGGACAGTTAAGTTACTTAGTTTTGATGTTGTAGTTAAGTTTTGCGAAACCAAAAAATACTTAGCTACAACATATGGAGTTTTTCTTAAACCTTGTGCCTCTTATAGCTGAGACAAAAAGACAGGATATAGTTTAGTTTACTTTTCCCTTTTCAAGCATTTTTGTCAAGCACAACGAGGGAGCTTCCCCTCCTAATTTGAAGAGCACTCATTGCGTAGTGTGCATAGCTGTCCATACCAACTTGCACTCCAGAGGTGTTAGTTGTTACGCCAACAGTAGAATAGCTTGCTTAGTTGTAGAGTTCTTTCCTTATCATTTTGGTGTGTATTGGACATCTTATAATCATAGTAACTTGCAGATTGCTTCATTTTGTAAGGCTGTTATCAGTAGTACTGATTGTTGATGTTCATGTATAGCGTCGGTCTCTACTTCCAGCGATCTCCTATTTGTAATAAATCAAATATAGCCCCAGGCTATTTTATTTATTGATACTCCAAGAGGCGTAATTATTAAGAGACATATCTATTTGTTAAGACAAGCAAATCTTAATGAAGAGGCACATTTATTATCAAGGCCGACCTTGATAGGAGGCGCGATTTTCAAGATACGATTTTGAAGAAGCCGACTTATCATGTTTTATGGATGCGTCTCTATGAAGGGATATCTCCCTATGCTGGCCGACATGATGGTGAAGGGTCACATCCTTCTCTTGATAATGTATATATATCCATTCTTGTCTCTTTGTTTAGCATTCATATTCATCATAAGTCGTCACAGTCATAAAACGAATTCTATAGAGGAGCAGGTTGAAGAATTGTGTAAGGCTGAGTCTTATTGTTGTGTATCTACATCAGTTTGTTGTCTCTTGTTGGCCTTCATATCGGCCTTTGTAAAGGAGATTCTTGAATTACATATCAATATATAAGTGATATACTGTTGTTGGGTTTTTTCTCCCTCAAGAGGAGGGTTTTCCCAGGGTATCTGTTGTGTTATTATGTCTGATTTTGAATTAATTTCTGTGCATTTAAATCTGATCACTAAATTTAACATGGTATCAGAGCGGATTTGAGAAGATCGTGATCAGATTTGTCCTCACAGCGATACTCTATTCTCTTATTGATATTTAGTTGTCTATCTCTACCTTAGTCAAGATGGTGAACGGTTTGAAGATTGAGGATAGACTCGAGGGAGCATCCAACTATACATCATGGAGGTTTAGAATCATGCTCACATTGGAAGAGAATGATTTGGCTGAGTTTGTGGAGACCAAAGTTCCCGAACCAAAAGAGGAAGAAGAGAAGTTACAATGGAGGAAGAAAGTCATCAAGGCAAAGAAGTTGTTGGTTGATTCCATCAAAGACCATATTGTTTCAATTGTCTCCAAGTTGAAGACGGCAAGGGATATGTTCAAATCATTGGAGGAGATGCACGAAATCAACAACACAAGTCGGGCACTTGCGTTGAAGCAACAACTTCACCATGTGAAGATGGCGAAAGGAGAAATAGTCATTGCCTATTTCATGAGGATTTCGGAATTGAGAGATCAGCTCTCTACAATTGGTCATGTGGTCGATGATAAATATTTGACAATGCTTGCTCTCAATGGTCTTCCATTATCATGGGAGTCCTACATTCAAGGAATCAGTGCAAGATCCAAACTTCCTAAGTTTGTTCACTTGAGAGCCGATTGCATTCAAGAGGAGTCAAGATTGGTGGCTAGAGGCATTGGTCAAAGTTCATCTAATGAAGATATTCATGTTCTCACCTCCCAAACTTCGAAGAAGAAAGGAAAAGATGGAAAGAAAGGATTCTTCAAGAGGAATCGAGATAAGGGAAATGATGGTGCTCCCCCCTCCAAGAAAAAGAGAGACTTGTCCAAAATCCAATGCTTTAGGTGTGATAAGTTTGGCCACTTTGCTAAGCATTGTCCAACTAGACCTAAGCAACAAGCCACCGTTGCAGATGTTGATGATGCTTCTCCGCAGAAGGATACATGTGAATATTTATTCTACTCGGCATTGTCAAGCAATGTACCTACAGACACTAACACTTGGTTGATAGATAGTGGTGTCGTTCGACACATCACGGGTTTTAAGGAGCACTTATCAAATTTGGTGGAGAAAGAGTCTTCCGAACAAGTCTTTATTGGAGATGATGCAAGCTACTCCATGAAAGGGATTGGGACTTCTACTCTTCATTTGGATTCCGGCATCACACTTCAGTTGAGCAATGTTCTTTATGTTCCAGGAATCAAGCACAATCTCATTTCAATTTCAGCCCTAGAAGATAAAGGATATCAAGTTGCCTTCTCCAAAGGCAAAGTACTTGTGTGGAAGGAAAATTCCAGCTTCAAGGATGCTCAAGTAATTGGAGTTAGACATGAAAGTCTCTACAAACTTTGTACGCGTCCACTGCAGGCATTAGTTCATGATTCTTCAAGTTTATGTGATCTTTGGCATCGAAGATTGGCTCACCTTCACTTCTGAGCCTTACCTATCATGGAGAAGATGGTGACGGGTCTTCCTAAGTTCAATCATGAAGGAACTTGCAAAGGTTGTGCATTAGGTAAGAATATAAAAGCTCCTTTCCATAGTAGAGAAAATAGATCTAAGTGCATTTTAGACCTTATTCATTCTGATTTATGTGGACCTATGCCTGTTCCGTCTTCGAGTGGATTCTTGTATTATGTTTTGTTTATTGATGACCACTCTAGAAAGACTTGGATTTATTTTTTGAAAACTAAAGAGTCTGAGGAAGTGTTAGGAAGGTTTAAGGAGTTCAAAGCCTTGGTAGAGAATCTTTCTGGTAAAAGAATCAAGGTCCTCAAATCTGATAATGGTGGAGAATACACCTCTGGCAGCTTTAGGGATTTTTGTGTTGATGCAGGGATTAAGAGGGAGTTTTGTGTCCCCTATAATCCTCAACAGAATGGTATTGCAGAAAGAAAGAACAGGACGATCGTGGAAGCAGCAAAAGCCATGATCCATGACCAAGATCTGCAAACCTTCTTATGGGCAGAAGCTTCTAGGACTACAGTATATGTACAGAATAGAAGTCCTCACAAGATCCTGGAGAATATGACTCCAGAAGAAGCCTTTACAGGGAAGAAGCCTGAGGTTAGTCATTTAAGGATCTTTGGATGCCTTGACTACATTCATGTTCCAAAGGAAAAGAGAACAAAGTTGGAACCTTCTGGCAAGAAGGGAATTTTTGTGCAAGACATCAAAAGCCTACAGAATATACATTCCTGGACAGAAGTTGATCGAGATCAGTAGGGATGTCACATTCGAGGAAGATGTTGCATTCAAGAGATCCAAGGGCACTCATATGGAGATCGATAATGAAGAGTCACCTCAGGATATGGAAGTTGACCATACTCTTGAGATTCAGAGGGAAACTTCAGAACCGAAAGAAGATATTGATCCTGTTGAACCCTTGGAACCTACTGATAGGCCTACCGACATTGTAATTGGGAGAAAAAGACCTCTATGGGCCAAGCATACTATGCAAGAGGCTGAAAGTTTTGCAGCTCCTAGAGGCACATTCAAAGAAAGTAAAAGGCCACATAAGTGCTCCAGTTATGTTGCCTTAATGAGTCAGATTATTGAATCCGAGCCTACCTGTGTTGAGGAAGCATCTAGTCAACAGCTTTGAAGAGATGCTATGGCAGAGGAGTACCAATCAATTCTCAAGAATGATGTTTGGGACATTGTTCCTAGACCCGAGGGAAAATCTGTGGTATCTTCGAAATGGCTCTTCAAAATCAAGCATGCTGCAGATGGGAGCATTGAGAAGT
The DNA here is from genome assembly GCA_007258455.2 of Sequoia sempervirens. Lineage (NCBI taxonomy): Eukaryota > Viridiplantae > Streptophyta > Pinopsida > Cupressales > Cupressaceae > Sequoia > Sequoia sempervirens. Next base: position 25,180 of record VDFB02257248.1, on the reverse strand, counting down.
ACAAGGCAAGATTTGTGGCTCATGGGTTTTCACAGAAAGAGGGAGTTGATTACAAAGAAACATTTGCTCCTGTTGCTCGCTATACTTTTGTCAAAACCATCATTGCTATTGCTGCATCTAGAGGATGGAAGATTCACCAGATGGATGTGAAGACAGCGTTTCTGAATGGTGTGATTGAGGAAGAAGTTTATATCGAGCAACCTGATAGATTTGAAGTTCATGGGAAGGAGTCTCATGTTTGCAAGCTGAAGAAGGCCTTGTATGGCCTTAAGTAGGCTCCTCGTGCATGGTACGAAAGGATTGATCATTACCTGTCAAGTTTGGGTTTCTTAAAGAATGATGTTGATTCAAACCTATACTTCAAGGTAATTAATGGTGAAGCATTAATTTTGGTCTTATATGTTGATGATTTGATTCTTACTGGAGAAGATCACCTGATTCTCGAATGTAAGAAGGAGTTGGCTTCTGAATTTGAGATGAAGGACCTTGGGCTCGTGCATTACTTCCTTGGCTTAGAAGTCTGGCAGAAACCAGATGAGATGATTCTAAGTCAAGGGAAGTACACCATTGATATACTTAAGAGGTTTGGTATGATGGATTGTAAATCCATGTCTACACCCATGGAGACCAACCTACACAAATTGAAGGAGGCTGCAGCTAGTTCAGACTTGGTGGATCCTACTATGTACAAACAATTGATTGGGTCCTTGATGTATCTAGTTAACACTAGGACCAGATATCGTTATGCGTGAGTGCACTTAGTTAGTTCATGTGTGAACCGAGACAGATACATCTCATTGCAGCTAAACATATCCTGAGATACTTGTGTGGCACAATTGGATATGGATTGAGATACTCTTCAAATGTAGACTTGGAGTTGCATGGTTATATTGATTCTGATTGGGCAAGGGTGTCACTGATCGGAAGAGCACCTCGGATGTTGTCAGTTTAGGTTCTGCTATGATATCATGGTGCGCAAGAAGCATCATCGTAGCATTGAGTACAGCAGAGGCAGAGTATATTGCAGCTTGTATGGCAGCTCGGGAAGCAGTGTGGCTTCGTAAGCTCCTTGCAGATTGTTTGGACAATCAATGGAGCCTACTATCATTATTGTGATAACCAAAGTTGCGTGAAGCTTTCTGTCAATCCTATGTTTCATGACAGAACCAAGCATGTTGAGATCAAGTACCACTATATTAGAGATATGGTACTACGGAAGGCTATATAGTTGAGGTATATCAGCACTGATGAACAGACGGCAAACATTCTCACCAAGCCTCTCTCCAGAATCAAGTTTGTGTACTTTCGAGATAAACTTGGTATGGTGGAGAATCCAGCCTTAACTGAGAAAGAGTCTCAGTGTCAGTGAGCCTATTTAATGAGTTCTTCTCTGTGAGAGAAGTTTGAGGTGAAATCCCTTGTTAATGAGTTCTTCTCTGTGAGAGAAGTTCGAGGTGAAATCCCTTGTTAATGCATTTCTCCTTGAGATTTGAGGTGAAAGCCCTTGTTTCCACCCTCTGAGAGAGTCATAGTGGATGTCATGTGTGTGACTCCATGACAACATCTTGTACTTGTGTTTCACCCTCTGGGAGAGCCATGGTGAAAGTCATGTTGAGGTGACAACATCACGCAAGTGATGAACACTTGTACACACCATAGTATGGTTGTAGCCATTATGGTTGATATCGTGTTGAGGCGATATCTAATATCACAATGAGGTGATATTCTTCTTCTCACTTATGGTTGTAGCCATAGTGGTAGACATCACGATGAGGTGATTTGTCTTGTGCAGGTGGAAGTATTCTCCCTAGCTAAGAGGGAGTGTTGATGTTCATGTACAGCGTCGGTCTCTCCTTCCAGCGATCTCCTATTTGTAATAAATCAAATATAGCCCCAGGCTATTTTAATTTATTGATACTCCAAGAGGCGTAATTATTAAGAGACATATCTATTTGTTAAGACAAGCAAATCTTAATGAAGAGGCACATTCATTATCAAGGCCGACCTTGATAGGAGGAGGCGCGATTTTCGATATACGATTTTGAAGAAGCCGACTTATCATGTTTTATGGATGCGTCTCTATGAAGGGATATCTCCCTATGCTGGCCGACATGATGGTGAAGGGTCACGTCCTTCTCTTGATAATGTATATATATCCATTCTTGTCTCTTTGTTTAGCATTCATATTCATCATAAGTCGTCACAGTCATAGAGCGAATTCTATAGAGGAGTAGGTTGAAGAATTGTGTAAGCTTGAGACTTATTGCTGTGTATCTACATCAGTTTGTTGTGTCTCTTGTTGACCTTCATATCGGCCTTTGTAAAGGAGATTCTTGAATTATATATCAATATATAAGTGATATATTGTTGCTAGGTTTTTTCTCCCTCAAGAGGAGGGTTTTCCCAGGGTATCTGCTGTGTTATTGTGTTTGATTTTGAATTAATTTTTGTGCATTTAAATCTGATCACTAAATTTAACACTGATTCAGTCATGTTTCTTCTACACTTTACTTTTTGTATTCCCACTGTTAGTGGAAGAGAGGCCTCGCCATCTATTACTTTCAGCATTCTACTTTCTTGTACTACCTGCTGAAAAGTGGAAGGGGTCGGCTAGCCGCCCAGAAATTTGCTTTTCAATACTTTGTATTACACTCCCGCTAAATAAGTGATCAAGTTGCATTGCATATATTGCTGATTGGCTGAGCCATCTTTCATATTCATTTCTTTGTATTACACTCTTGCTGAATAAATGGTCGAGTTGCATTTCATATCTCGCTGATCGACTTAGCCGTCTCTCATATTGTACTTTCCAGCATCTCAATTTTACAAGCTAACGATCCCCTTTCCACCATATGCTCTCACTTCGCCCACACTGGGAACTTGGTAATCAGAAAGTGAAAGGTTGATTTTCAGTATTGTACTTTTAGATTTTTGGATGCTCTCACCTATTATGATCCCCTTTAACCAGTAACGTTTAGAATGATAGATACAGGGTCATGGACAATATCATCTACTACAAGGATATGATTTACTTGGTTCCTAAATCAAAGCTTAAGGAAAAAAATTGAACTATTCATGATACCCCTCTTGCAAGAAATCCAAGGTACTTCAAGACCTATAGGCAAGTTAGGGAGAGATTCTCATGGAAGGGTCTCAAAGATGATGTCTTGCAACATGAACATGAGTGCATGACTTGTCAGTAGAACAAGTCAAAACACACTTTCCCAGCAAGTTTGTTACTGCCATTACCTATTCCTAAGCAGAATTGGAAAAGTATATCTATGAATTTCATTGCAACTCTACCGAAAGTACAAAACAGAGATTGTATTTTCATGGTAGTTGATCAGTTGACCAAGTTTACACATTTCTCTTCCATTTCATTGGAGTATAAGGCACTGTAGGTTGCAAAGTTGTTTTTCAGGGAGGTGTTCCGACTCCATAGATTGTCAAAGAATATAGTCAACAATCAGGACAGCAAGTTTCTCAGTGCTTTTTGGCAGGAGTTGTTCAAATTGGCTAGCACAGAATTGATCCTGGGCACCCGTTACCACCCTTAAATCAACGGTCAGACAGAGATTGTGAATAAATGGGTGTAAGGGTATCTGCATAACTATGTTGTGGGGCAGCAGAAGGCTTATATTAGGTGGTTGCATTTGGGAGAGCATTGTTACAATACCACCTATCATATGTCAACAGGGATGACTCCTTTCAGAACCTTGTATGGATACGATACTCCAACATTTGTGGATTTATCTTTTGGCAATAGCAAAGCTCCTAAGGCTAAATATTGGATACAGGAAAGTCAAGACATCCTTAGGACCCTTAAGAACAATCTTCAAAATGCCCAAAATCCACAAAAGATATATGTAGACAGGCATATAATTGAGAGAAGTTTTGAGGTGGATGACTTAGTTTTCTTGCGCCTTCAACCATACAGGCAATCTTCTTTGAAGAAAAGTGGTGCGAAAAATTTGAAACCTCACTTCTATGGCCCCTACAAAATTGTTCGAAGGATAAATGAAGTGGCTTTGAGTTAGAATTGCCAAAGAATAGTAGAATTTGTAATGTGTTCCACGTTTCTTGCCTTAAAAAGGCACTAGGACAGCACATCACTTGAGCTTCCACCTTTAGATGAGGAGGGCAGATTGGTTTTGGTTCCTATTGAGGTTTTGGATGATAGGGAAAAGAGATTGAGGAGCAAAGTGATTAAGGAGTATCTCATTAGATGGAGAGACTTGCCCATGGAGGATGCCACTAGGGAGGTTGAACAGATTTTGCAGCATCCTAATCTACAATTGCTTAAGGGAAAGCAATTTCGAAAAGGGAGGACTATAATGTCTGCTTACGAGGAGTAGTCAGAGATGACTACTTAGCCTATTTTATTCACGTAGGCTAAAGTCGGGCAATAAGGGAATAAATTAAATTAATTATTTTAAGTTGTCCACTAAAGTAACATTTTATGGATAACTTATTTTAATTAATTTATTAAACTGAATAAAGTGAAAATTATAAGAAATATTAAAAAGGGGTCATTTTATTATTTTTAAGCTCAATGAATTTTTTAAAGGTATGAATATGAAAAGGCTTTCGGGAGAGTTCTTGGGTTTAATAAAAGAAGATTTTGGAGCTCATTTGGGACATGCTTGATTATTTTCTCTTGTGAATTTTGAGAGCTTCTTGTGGAGCAAACCCTTGGGCGAAAACGTAAAGGAAATCAGTTTTGGTAGTGGAAGACCTACCCTAGTTGGTTACAGGCAAAGTCATTCAGATTTCGCATAGGGATACATCAGTTGGAGATTTCTGAAATTTGCAAAGTCTTGTTCCAAGGCAAATTTCAAAGGTATGTATGTTCAGTATTTGCAGAGGTGGAAAGAAGGTAATATTTATATTTTATTTGTTGCAGTCATCACAGTCTATTCCATTCACTTCAGGCTGATACTTAGATGTACATGTTTTGAGGATTCGTACCATATATCTGGGAGTTGTACCATATATCTAAGAAGTTGAACATTTAAAAAGGGTCGATTAAGGTTATTAAGGCCTTCCCTACCTATACAAATCTAAGTGCAGCCTTATCAAGGAAATGTACTCTTCAAGGGAAGTCACACTTATTTATTTGAAGTGTCGTGCATTCCTATTTCTTCACTTAAGAGCCGTACAGCCTGAAGACTCTTATCAAATGGTTCAATTGAGCTTCGAAAAGGCTACATAGATTGGCACCACCTTCTATTTAAACCTCAACGAGTATTCAAAGGGGCCACACTATAGTTTCTTCTATTTAAACCTCAACGAGTATTCAAAGGGGCCACACTATAGTTTCAATTTGATAATTATTGGAGAGTCGTCATAGAAGGAACAAGGGCCGCTACTTGACTCTAGACCTGACATGGTCTTTTCCAGCCTAGTTGCAGCCTTGTAGAGGACCGGGGATCCTTAGGGACCATTAATTATTTGTCACAGCCTTGCAACAAGGGGTCGTTGGAAGGTTTTGGGGTGTGATGTAAGCTACAAGAGGCATGCAAGGCATCTTCACTAGGCGCGGCAAGTGGAGGACGTTTCAGTTAGAATTACATACAAGCTGCTGTTATCATTTTCATTGCTGAACAAGTCAGAATTGTAATTTAAGTATAAACTATGAATGACTGATAATACTTTCTTGTTATCATGAATGGAAGCAAATTTTGCTAGTCATATTTTAGTTGTGCAATGTTCAAAATTCATGAATATTAACCTGTTGTACAATCATCAAGTAAAATAAGCAAGTTACAACTGAAACCTCATTGGGATGAATGCATTCAAATTGTTTGACAAAATGCATGTACCTTTAAATTGAAAAAAAAATCTGCAAGTCATGGTAAGGGATTTTACACCAAGTTTCCAAGACGGGGAGGGTAGGGTATAGGGGTATGCATTTGAGGAACAGATTTTGGAAGGCCATTTTTAGAGGACAGCAAGGGACAGCATTTTAAAAAAAAATTATAAACTATAGGAAATTTCAAATATTTATGTGATAACATTTATAAGGCATTCATCATAAAACCTTTTAACACATAATATTAGAGTTGAGTTGAAATTTCACATGAGAGTCCACAAACAAATTAACAAAATTTGATTGCTTTTATTGTCAATATGCATATATACAATACAAAAATTAAAATTCTTAAAGGCTGCAAGTTTCAACTACAAAATGACAAAAACATAGAAAATTTTCCCTTTAATCAACATCTACTAACACCACATCAAAATCAGAGTATGAGTCACTGCCACTATGAGAGGGTGCCTCATCCAATGGAACCCTAACCAATACCTCCTATGCCTCCTCCCCTCCAACCTGTATAGCATCTTTGAGATCAAAATCCCAGCATACAGCTAAAGTCCGATGATATTCAAGAGTTTATTGATCCTAAAGTTGCAAGGCACTATGCAAGGCCACCAACTTCTTTGATCAATGAGAGCTAAGCTTATTCCTCTTGATTGGCTAGATGAAGCTATATGTAGACAAATTCCTCCCTACAACAGAGGAACTAGCAACCTATGAAAGGAGGCAAGTGGAAAATATCCTCAACTCTATTACATAATTGCCATGCCATGTCCACCACCCAATAGGATTAGTCTGTGTTAATGTAGCTATACTTGTCCTCACCTTTGGTCTACTAAATTTTGGACCGCAAAGATTGACAAAGGCTAGCCACCATGTTCTTAGTAAAGTATACTTCTCATCACTAGACATCTTTCAGAAGGCTTTCATGAGCCATTATTTCACCTTTTCATCATCAAGTGGAGAAGCTCTCTCAGGCCTTGTTGCACACCATTTGGGCTTTAGAATATAGCCTACCATAAGAAATGAGTTGTTCATAGTGTTCCACCATCATGTCACAATGGGCCTAACATGCTCATAAGACCCTACATTAGGCTCCTTGTTATGAATGCCTTGCTTCATCTACTCAAACATGCTTTCAAATGTCTCATAAATCTCTCCTATGATAGGAGAGTCTGTATTAGCATATCTTATGAGTCATACAACAAGTGAGATGGAGAAAACATATTTGTAAAGAATGAAAATAATTTACAAAATTACAAACTTAGAAACAACAAAATTAAAAAATTGAATAATAAAATCAACAATTTCTTACCCCAATCTGCTATTTGTTTTTTTGTATTTTGCTTGCCAGGAAATGCAAATAAAGAAAATAGCTAAAACAACTAGTTTATAAAGGAAATGCATAAACCGATTACAACCCAGATCATTATTTTGCATTAAAAACTCGGTAGAAGCATACCCCTTTACTGCTATGAAAATTTGCAGGTCTGATTATACAAAACCAGCAAGCTAGTGCATACAAAATCGCCCACAAACACCAAACCCTTGCTTTCTCCTCTGTCAAACTGATGTGCAGCAATGTCTTCACCCTAGCCGCCTCAAATGGGAGTTATTGCGGTCCCAAACCCTAGGCATTTAGCCTAGGAAAGTCACACGCCCTCCCTTGGCAAGTGCAGCCCCTGCTGAAGTTCAACGGCCACCCTAGGGATCACAAATGATTCTTTTCTCCTTTGAAAACTCTGCCAATATTTTCACAAACTCGTCAATTCCTCACCTCAAACCCTTCAACAAAACTCTCAAATAATTGCTGCAAATTGTTCAATTAAATCACTAGCATAACCCTTGAATGGAGTTGTCAACATTCAACCTTGGGATGTCTTTCAATCCTACAGTTGAAGATCCTCGTGAGGGATTTCATCCTCACAAAGCCAATTTTTCGGTCAACCAAAAAAACCCTTTTCAATATTCTCTTCAGCATAAAAAAGCAAAAAACACACAAAGTGCTTTTTATACCTCTCCTCAATCCCACGCCCAAGTTGGCTTTTTAATTTAATTTTATTTAATTAACTTTATCTCTGTATAACTCCCTAAAGTTGGGCAGCCACTTTATGATATAAAATAATCAATTAAAACATCCTTATAACTCCTTAATTATAAAGTAACTTACAATATTTAAATAATGCTAAAGTTAAATCTTTTAATTTAACTTTAATATTAGCATTATTTAACTTAAAGCTCAGGGCCATGATAACTATCATGATAAAACCATGGTAAGAATTCGTTGACATTCCCAACATAGAAATACTGCCAACTGACCAGGTCAGTGACCAGCCTATGACTTACTAAAAATACTGTGGACAAAGTGTCCAAAAAATGCTCTAGAAGACACACTACGAAAACCCTAGAATACACCGAGTTGGGAAACACCAATTAAACCCAAATGATTGACTGACAAGCCACAAAAGCCCTCAAAGGGGTCCCCTAACCATCCTATTAGTGTGCAAGGACCAAGTGATAGACCAACCACAACACCTGCTAATTGCCTAGGAAGGGGACATTATAGTCTGCCCTCCCCAAAATTGCTTGTCCCCAAGCAATTTCAACTCTGGATGCGACAATATCTGCTCACTCTCCCATGTCACATCCTCTACTGGCAAATCCTTCCACTTCACCAGATATTCCCTGATAACTCTCTTCCTCAATGTGCATTCTTTGGAGTCAATAATGGCCTTGAGAATAAGAATCAACTTCCCCTCTTCATCAAGGGGTGGCAATGCAGTAGAAGGAACTACGTTGTGTCCCAATGCCTTCTTGAGGCGAAACACATGGAACACATTATGCACCCTGCTCTTCGCCGGTAGCTCTAACTCATAAGCCACCTCTCCAATCCTCTTAAAGATTCTGAATGGTCCATAATATTGTGGCTTCAGTTTCTCTACACCACTCTTCTTCAGAGTGGAATGTCTATAAGGTTGCAGCATCAAACACACCATGTCACCCACCTCAAAAGAGCACTCAATCCTATGCTGATTCACATACTGCTTCTGCTGATTCTGCGCCTTCTGAATGTTCTCCTTCAAAGACTTCATTATATCTTGACTCTCCTATAGTAAGTCTTTGGCACTAGACACTCTACTATTCCCAAACAACAAATCCAGGAAGTTAGGGGCCTCATATCCATAAAGAGCCATGAACGGTGACATCTAAATAGACATGTGGTAAGTAGTGTTGTAACAATACTCGCCCAAACGTAACCACTTGACCCATGCCCTTTGCTGCGCTACTATGTAATTCCCGAGGTATCCCTCCACCCACTTGTTAACAATCTCCGTTTGCCCATCTATTTGTGGATGGTAGCTAGTGCTTGGAGTGAGCTCAATCCCACTCAATCCAAACAGTTCCTGCCAAAAATGTCTCAGGAACTTACTATCTCTATCTATCACTAACTATGCTTCTTGGCAACCCATGAAGCCTAAATACCTCCTTAAAAAATAAATCAGCAACCTATGTTGTTGTGTATGTGGCTGCAATCACAAAGAAGTGAGCAAATTTTGTTAATCTACCACATAGATACAGTCCCTCCCTTGGGCCTTGGGCAAGCCCATGATCAAGTCCATAGAAATGTACTCCCATTTCCGATTAGGAATGGGTAGGGGCTGCAGTAAACCAGTTGGAAAAAAGTGCTCTTGTTTATTTTGTTGACAAGTAGGACACTCCCTCACATACTTGAGAACTTCCATTTTGAGTCCCTTCCACGTAAAACACTCCCGGATCTGCCTATATGTCTTGAAATACCCTGGGTGACCAGCCATGGAAACATCATGAAAGGCTCTCAAATTCTCTTCTTCATTGCTGATCCTAGTACCATAAATATCCTCCCCTTGTAAATGATAAGATTATTCACAACGGTATACCTATCATCCTGTACTATACCATCAATGACACCTAAAGCCCACTTGTCCTTTGCATACTCAACTGAAATCCATTCTCTCCAATCAGCTGCAATCTCTCCTAAAGAACACAAGTGAGGTCTCCTCGAAAGTGCATCAGCAACAATGTTTTTCTTTCCTTTGACATAAACTACGTCAAAGTTGTAGGCTTGCAACTTGCTCACCCACTTTTGTTGCCTATCATTGAGGTCATGCCGATTAAGGAAATGTTTAAGGCTATTATGATCGGTCTTAACCACAAACATGCCTCCCACGTATTGCCTGAATTTTGCTAAAGCAGGAATTATAGCTACCATTTCTTTGTCATATATACAGTAACCTCCCTCTACACCTCGCAATTTTTTGCTCTCAAAAGCAATTGGGTGCTTGTCTTGCATCAATACCGTACCAATGCCTTATCTTGAGGCATCAAAATCAAGCTCAAATGGCCTAGAAAAATACGATATAGCCAATACTAGGCAAGAACTCATCACTTGTTTGAACCTATCAAAGCACCGCTACACTTCATCTAACCAAGCAAATGCCCCCTTCTCTAACTCAATGATGTGCTCAATTCCCCTCTCTTGTTACACCCCGATTGTATAGTTACTTGTTGTGACCTTTTCACACATCGCCCCATTGCAAATGGGGACCCTTCGTTTTTTTTCGCTTTTTGGTTTTGCCTTGGCGTCGCAACTGCTTATCACCAGTCTTTTTGCAAATGAGGAGTTTGAGTTTTGAACGATCACCCGAGTCAGTTGGAGAAATTGAGCTTAGATCACTGTGCAAGCGTCATCACCATGCTTAGAAGGCCTGGGAGACGAAGATCGACTATCATTTCTACTAATTCCGGAGATCTCCTACTTTTAGGGTTTCTCACCCCCTGACTTCTATTTTAGGACCTACTTTTTGGCACTTTTGGGCAATTCTGGGATCCTTATTTTTTAGGGTCTATTTTTGGAAAGTTGCTATTTTTGGAAAATTTCTATTTTTAGAAAGTTTCTATTTTTAGAAGGGTCACGAGTTTCGAAAATCCACTCAGAAGTTCGAAAAGATCAACGAAACTCTCAGAAAATCGATTCGAAATTTTTTTGGAATTTTGGTAAAATTCTGGAAAATCACATAAAAAGTTCAAAAATCTGGGAAATTTGTTCAAAAATGGTGAGAAATTCTCGAAAATCACAGAGAAATCTGGTAAAGAGCACAGAAAATGATGAATGAGATGATGAATTCATCAACAAATTGGTAAAAAAATTCAGGAAATTCGTCAAGAAATCTGAATATTCATGGAAAAATCTGGAAATTCATGAGAAATCTGGGCAAAACTGAACATTTATTCATGGAGAAAACTGAGATATACACCTTCAGCTCACAAGATCATGGTGAAGTACAGAAGAAGTCAATGGTGAAGGCTTCAGCCTTAGTCAAGTATCAATGGCATAAAAATCTGAGCAATGGCCAAACAATCAATGAGGTCCGCTTTAACAAGAGCTAGGAAAAGGATGTCAATGGCTAACCAGAAGCTGAAGTCCGCCCCTGTCAAAGCATCAAATGGGCAGACACAAGCCAAAGTCCGCCCTTGTGTGGCTGGGTAAAAATGGTCAATAGGCAATGAATCTGCTGAAGTCCGCCCTGTCCATGTTGTGATTGGCAATGAAATGCATGAACTCCGCCTTGGATGAGAATGGAAATGGCAACAAATTTAAGGAAGTCCGCCTGGTCAAAGATGTCAATGGCCTAACAAATGGTGAAGTCCGCCCATGGAGAAGAGGAAAATGTCTAAGGCAAAGAATGAATGGCCAGACCATCAGCCAAGTCCGCCCTTAAGATAACTGTCCAATGGCAATGAAAACTGGAAAGTCCGCCCATGATGAGTATCCAATGGCAATGAAAACTGGAAAGTCCGCCCATGATGACTGTCCAATGGCAAAGAAAAGGCTGAAGTCCGCCTTGAATGAAGTGAAGTGGCCTATGTCTAATGGCAAGGAGAATGAAGAAGTCCGCCCTTGATGAATGATGTATGGCAAGCTATTAAGCAAAGTCCGCCCCTATCCAAAGCATTAATGGCAATACAATGAGGAAAGTCCGCCCTCCAAAGTGGCAAGCCAAGTTGTCAAGTCCGCCCCTTGAGCAAAAGATAAATTTGGCTAAGGCATAGCCAAGGAAGGATGAATGGCAAGGAAAATGACTAGGTCTGCCCAGCCAAGAAGTGAAATGGTCAACCACAAGGCAAAGTCCGCCTAGCCAAAAGGAGAAATGGCTTAACAAAAGCTAAAGTCCGCCTATGAAAAAGAAATAAATTTGGCTAAGGCATAACCAAAGGCAAAGATTAAATGGCCATCTCAAAGCTAAAGTCCGCCATGTTTAGGAAAGTGAAAAAATTAAATTTTTGCCTAAGTGTGAACCTTTGGAAAATAAAATGCATGGCACTTAGAAAATATGTCCAAGTATCAAAGTGACTAAAGAAAATTTTCGCCATGGCTAGAAAAATTTGTGAAAAAATCAAGCAAATGGCCAAAGCAAGAAAATTGTCGAAAATCAAGAGAAGATCATGGCCAAATAAAATCGGACGGCAAGAAAATATGGCCAACGAAAGAGGATAATGGCCAAATAATTTTGGACATGGCAAAATAAAGTTGGACGTGGCTAGAAAATTTTGCCAGAGACTTTGGACGATTAAAATTTTCGGCAAAATAATTTTGGACGAAGGAAGGTAATTTTGGACGAAAGGAGTTATGGCAAGATAAAAGGGATGGCCAAATGAAATTGGACGGAAAGAAAATTAAAAGCTCGAAAAATGAAATTTATAAAAAATTCTTTCAAAGCTTATCTTGAGAAGAAATCTAAAATAAATTTGTTTTGTTTTACTGCAGGTGGATGACTACACAAGGCGAGGAAAATGGTAAAGAAGGTGTAAAGTCCGACCGGAAGGGAGATGAAAGAAAACTTGGGGGAGTCCGCCATTACACATTGCAAGACCAACAAGAAGTCCGTCAAGAGTTTGGCATCATGAAGACAACGGCAGGCACACCGTCAGGTATTACAAAGTAGCCAAAATTTGGCTAAGTATGGGAAATTCTCTACAGAAAAGTTCCAATTTTCCTTCATTACGGCGAAGGCACAAGGGAATTCCTCTCCAGATTCATGGCACTTGAAGGAATTCCAAAGCAATCCGGGAAGAAAGACTTAAGGGCTTCAAGTCTAAACAGGTGCTCCAAAGCGAGGTGAGAAGAAGAAACCAAAGTTATCCAAGATCGAAGCACAAAGGATAAAGTCATCGGTAGGAAAAATATTCTAAGGCAAGAACATGGAAAAGGAACAAAGCGACCAAGACGTTGAGGTGGCGCCTCGTCATCTTCCAACCAATCAGATTGTTCCAAATCAACATGCAACAACTTTCTATTTTATCTGTTGGTTCATATTTAGCAAAAAGGACAAGTGTCCTCAAGTGCAATTTTCTTATTGGTCGAAGGGAAACAAACCCTAATTAGGGTTTTATTTGTAATCTTGGCCGTTGATCCTGAATTAATCTTGGCCATTGAATTGTAATTGGGGAGCCTATAAATTGAGCTCGCCCCCTCATTTGTAAAGCATGGGAGCATGTTGCAAAACATGTTGAGATAAGCAACTGTTGTAAGACTGCCAAAGTAATAAGTAATGCATGCATTGTTCTGATGGTGATTGCTTCCCTTATTTTGGAGTTGGCATGGTTCTTATCCCTCATCATAGTTTAGATTTCTTTTCATGTATGTTAGATGAATGCAAGATTTGATAAGTATTGATTTATGGTGAAACTTTTTGCTCATACTTTCTTTGAACGGATGATTTTCGTTCAATGCGTAAAGTTAGCCTGAGCTTACTTTGTGGATTCTTAACTTCTGTTTGAATAAATATTGTTCGATTGGAAGGTAGTTATTCATGACGTGAAAATCATAAACACAACTCTCCCTTGAAGATTGCACTAGCTTTGCGTAGTTGGCGCGTTCCCTGCGTGGCGAAACAAAGTTTAGTTTTGTTTCACCGAGTCAATACCGTCTCTTGGATTCGTAGGAGTAGACTATAAATTCTAAACCTTTATCTCCTTTTTTCAGTTTGTTTGATCTATGACCCAAGCAGTAGAGCTTCATTATCTAGACCTTCATTGTGAATTGAACAAGCCTAGCGTAAGTCCCTTTGTGTTACCAGCAAATCACATCAAACCACAGAGCTCATCCGCATTCATCTTAAACATTGGAATTACCGTATGATCTTACTTGCAATCTTAGCATACGAGGTAGTTTTTCAAGAGGGGATAGAGCGTCTTTGGACTCTTTATTCTAGAATGTTTGTTGTGTCATAAAACACGCATCAACATTACTACTGCATAGGAAGTACATTGTAATGTTTGAATCTTTTTGATGAATAAAACAAATTGTTCTTGTGATCAATTGAATGTGTCCTAATGATTGTCTCATTTGTCTGATACTTCTATTGATGTAATTCTTGAATGAATGTAGCATATAAGTTATGGAATAATGTTATTCTAACTTTCTACAATGTTTTATATATACTGCCTTGTTTTGAGCATATGACTCCCGTTGTCATGTCATGGTGTGCAGGAAACAGGTCCATACCTCCAGGCAGAGGAGAGATATCACTCAGGGAGGAACTTGGTCGAGTAAACAGTAACGAGTACCAATTGGGCATACACACACATAATATAGACGGAGTAAGCTAAGTCAATTGTTGAGTTAAGGGCATGTTATCCGTAGGCTTGTTATTAACATTAGGAGTCGTATCTACTTCTGAATGCTTGAAAAATGATGCTTGCCTGTATAACCATGAGTGGAATAATGTTACAGGTTAGGAGGTGGGCATGTTGTTACATCCCAAATTGAGACGTTACAAATTACCATTACTAGATAGAGTAAATGTGAATTCTGAAGGTAAATTAATGATGCTTGTACCTCGTTTTCAATATGAATGTTGTTTCATTTGATGTTATTCTTGGTGAAATACTGCATAAAGGAGAATATAAGGTTATTGATTTATGAATAATCTAACTTTTGAAATGTTTCATGTATTCTGCTTTGTTTTGAGCATATGATTCCCGTTGTCGTGACATGGTGTGCAGGAAGCAGGTTCGTACCTCCAGGCAGAGGAGAGATATCACTCGGGGAGGAACTTGGTCGGGTAAACAGTAACGAGTACCAATTGGACATACACACACAAACTATAGACTGAGTAAGCTAAGTCATTGTTGTGGTTAAGGGTAAGTCATCCGTAGGCTTGTTTAGTATCATTAGGAGTCGTATCTTCTTCTGAATGTGTAAATAAGTGATGCTTGCTAGTATAATCTTAGGTGGAATAATATTTCTTGTTAGAGGTGGGTACGTGTATATATACATATGAATACGATATGTACAAGTATCCATAAGTGCATTCATGTCGATACAACGTATTAGAGCAGATGGATATGCCATACGTGTGTGTCAATATGAGTGTATTTATGAATACTTATACGTAAAGTAAATATACAGGTATATACACATGAATACGTATCCACAGCTAACCTGTTGTTATAAGAATATTGTGACGGTATATAACCTCAGAATTTATACATACACATATATATACATATACATGATTACGTATACTATTGACTGGTTCACAGTATACGTACGTATAATGTAGATGTATATACATGTGTAGGTATAAAGATAAATATATTTATATATTTAATATTATATTAAAATATAAATATAATATAGTTTTTACAAGTATAGATATGTATACGATATTATTTAAATTATTAATTTAAATAATTATACATAAATATATATATTGTAAATTAAAACTATATTATATAAATATTTTAATAAAATAATATATATAGATGTATTTAAATAAAAGATTTAAATGAAATTTAAAATAGTGAAATGAGACTATATCATGAATTAGAGAATATAACGTTTTTTTTTAAAATGACGATTTTCTCTAATATGTAAATACTTCTTTGAATCGAAATATATTAAAAGAGTTAAATATTTGTAAAATACAAAATACTTCAAAGAGTAAAGTCGAAATATAATTTTAAAAGGTAAAATCTGTAGAAAGCTATTTCCGTGGAAACCGCGCAGGAAGAAATCGCGCGACTAGGGCCACAGCAACCAAAAACGACTGAGATAAATTTGCTAAAAATGGTGTGTGGACGCCATCCGGCCTAGGAATTAGTCTCTCATTAAACTAACACTTATTTCTACCTGTTGAAATATGCATTAACCTGTAGGTGGCGTTTTACAGTTTCGAGTTGAATTTTTCATGATCTGCTGGCTTAAAGGAAGTCCAATCACCTTCATTTTTGGTGACTTAGGGTTTAAAGATCCGCCAGGTATCATTTTTACTATATCTGGGCTCTTTGTTGTCATTTGGCATGCCTTCATAAGAGGAAATCCGTTGCACTTCAGGCCTATAAATGGACGCCCAGCCATTCAAGGTTTCATGACTTGAAGAATCCGAGTTTGTCATTTTATTTAACTTCTATAATCATTCCCTGTTTTGGTTAAATTATTTTATATTGCTGAGAGTGAAAGTTACTGTGAATTTTTACCAGCATTTACCAGTTACTGTGACTCTCCCTGTTTGAGCTGTGAGTAAGCTTTATTATTGCTGAGAGAAACCTTACATATTTTCTGAGAACAGTATATTACCAAATGCTGAGAGAAACCTTACATATTTTCTAAGAACAGTATATTACCAATTGCTGAGAGACATCCCCTGTTATTTTCTTCTTCACTTCTAAGTTCACAGTAAGAAGTTGAGATTACTTTCAGCTGTAGCAAGTAATTAATTTCTGAGGAAGAGTTAGAGACTGGACGGAGAGTTGCTGAAAGTTTTTAGTTGGAGAGTGTTCATCCTTCGTAGAGTGAGCTTTTAATCTGCTAAGAAGTCCTTTGGCTGGAGGCTATAGGTGTAGCAAGTTCTCACTAGATCAACACCTGTGGAAGGCTCTTGTCAGGCATGTTAACTCTTTTACTTTTTCATGAAGTTACTATTCTTCTTTGGTCTAGAAGAGTTTACAAATAAAAGTGCACTTTCATTGAAACATAATAGGGAATGAAGGTCGATCTTTAAGGTATTTTTGGAAAGAATTTCCGAAAGGATTACCTTAATTATAGAAGTATTATAGAACCATTAAACAAGTAGAAAATTTGAGATATAGGAAGGCTAACGCATGTTCTATTCTATTAACTCTTGCGTTAATTGGTAGACGGATTTACTAATCTATTGAAGAGTAAATTATATTAATTGGTAGACGGATGTACTGATCTATTGAAGAGTAAATTATATTAATTGGTAGACGGATTTACTGATCTGTTGAAAAGTAATTTGCATTATTGACTCCATATAAGGAGTGTATGTTTGAATATAGCTCTTTAAATACTAAGGAATGAAATGAGGGTATTTAATAAGTTACCGATCACAACTAGTTGAAGATTAACTTAGTCAAGTTATAAAAAGCTCCTAGGATGAGAAAGTCGCGTATAAGGGAGTTAGTTGTGAGTACTTGTTAAATTGTTCTCCATTCTAGTAGTTAGTTTGTTGTAGGAAGTCTAGGGTACGGACTACCCCGATAGACTAACCTACTCGTAGGGTAAGATAGCCTCAAGTCAAGTTGAACCTGGCTAGTGTATGTGACAAATGACCTATGTTCTTCATTGAACGTAAACACTTTGGCCAAAGTAGTGTAAGGAACCATTTAGTTGTTGTACTACACTGTCAGTTCACCGTGATCCCGAATTACATCCTAGTTTGAGTATTGCCGATTGCACGAAAGCTAGTTTTGTAGGATCACAGCACTATGTCCAGTTGGTAGTCGTTAAAGGTTACCCAACCAATCTCTTCTTCGAAGGGAGGGCCGTTCATTGCAAAATGATCGTGCGGGGGACCGCATTATAAGTCCGTGGTTGGCGGAAAAGCGCCCGAGTGATGTTGCTCCTCCTCAGCAAGCGGCCGATGTACCAAGATTTGAAAGGACGGATTCCTGGACCTTCTTACATCTATTTGTTCTAAAGCTCATTGGAGCTATGTTAGTTAAGGTACGTATTCTTGTTTCATGTACTTGTGAAGTTATTATATTGAAATGGAATCTTTGTTGTATATTAATATGGCAATTTGTTCATGTTTTGTCAATAAAGAAAAAGAAAAATTCTATTGCAATGACATGATTAACACGTTTACATACTTGAAGGATGTAGATTATGAAAATTTTAAATTTTACCGTAGGGTCGGGTTGTTACACATGTGCATATGTATATATAAATACAGTATGTACAAGTGTCCATAAGTATATTCATGTCGATACAAACGTATGAGAGCAGATGGATATGCCATACGCGTGCATCGATATAAATACACTTATGAATACGTATACATAGAGGAAGTATACAAGTAAATATACATGTATACATACCCACAACCAACCTGTTATATATATGAGAATGTGAATAAATATTATGTTGATATTACTCGGAATCTACGTATACACATATATATACATATACATAGGTACGTATAATGAAAGTATGCTGACTGGCTCGCAGTATACGTACGTTGTAATTTTAAATGTATATGTATATACATGTATATATGTAAAGGTAAATATATTTATATATTTAATATTATATCAAATATGTATATAATATAGTCTTTACAAAATATATATATATGTATGAAATTATTTAAATTATTAAATTTAAATAATTATACATAGATATATATATAATGTAAATTAAAACTATACTATATATATATATTTTAATATAATAAAATAATATATAGATATATTTTATTATATAAAATTGAAAATCGAATAAACTTTAAGTAAACACCTTATTTTAAAATCGAACCTTGGCTAAATGATTTAATTATTTCGAAATAAAATGCTTTATCACTTTAAAAAATTTCGAATGAAATATTGAGTCATCATTTTTTTGAAAAACGCATCTTTGATAAATGAAACGCAATGGTAAATATTTCATTGGTAAATATTTGAAAATGTCAAAAAAGAGAAGAAGGCCCGTGAAAATGCAGATGGCGCCTGTAGAAGCACGCAACCATGGCAAAGCTAACGGAATGCGGCTAAAAGGAAGTCGTTTGCAACCAGAGAAATGGAAATGTGGACGCCATCTGGTGAAGGACTTTGTCTTTGCATTAACCGTCGCTTATCTTTACTTGTTGAATCGCACCAATACTAGAAGGTGTCACGTTTTTGGGAATTTACCATGTGCAAAATGAACTTTCTTCATTGTTGTCATCAAATGAAGGTCGAAATCTTCTCTAAAAGGCGACACATTTCTTGTTTGAACTATTCCAAATCCTGCTGGCAGCTTGGACGCCTTAGGAAGAGGAATTGGTTAAGTTTTGAAACACTATATAAAGGCTACTAAGCTTATTCTTCAACACGAATTTAGAAGTTTGCAAGTTCGATTTTGTTCTCTTCAAAGAAGTTCATTCTGCTGTGAGTGAGTTTATTCTGATTGTGAGTGTCCATTATTTTGCTAAGAGTGAATTTTACCCTGTTGTGAGTGAACTCTGTACTGCTGTGAGAGTAACCTTCAATTCTGGAAAGTAGTATTTACTTGACAGAGATATCACTTCTGTCATTTGTCATCTCTGTGAGTAGTAATCTGAGATTATCCCCTATCATGCTAAGAGTCCAATTTCAGAGGAGGCTGGAAATCCTTGACTGGAAGCTGAAGGAGTAGCAATTTCTTACTAGAGCAACACCTGTGGAAAGCTAATAACAGGCATGTTATCTCTTTTGTTTTTCCATGTTTTGTTGTTATGGTAAACAGGAGAAAGTCTGTTTATATCCTTTGTTTGGAAATGAATAGGGAATAAGATTGTTTATATGATATTCTTTGGATTGAATATTTGAAGAATGATTTCAATTGCAAAGAGATAATTTAGAAAATAGAAAAGCAATTGCATGCTTTGTACTATTGACTTTGCATTCATTAGTAGACGGATTTACTATGCATTGAAGAAATAATGGCATTATTTGTATTAACTCCATATAAGGAGTGTATGCTTGTATATAGCTATTTAATGCTAGGAATGGATTGAGAGTATTTAATAAGTTACAGTTCACAACTAGTTATAAGTTAACTTAGTCAAGTTAATAAAGCTCCTAGGATGAGAGTATCCAGTATAAAGGAGATAGTTGTAAGTACTTGTTAGAATGTTCTCCGTTCAAGTAGTTAGCTTGATGTAGGAAGTCTAGGGGTACGGACTACCCCGATAGACCAACTTATGCGTAGAGTAAGGAAGCCTCAAGTCAAGTTGACCCTGGCTAGTGCATGTGATAGATGACCTACATTCTTGTTTGAATGTAAACGCTTTGGCCAAAGTAGTGTTAGGAACAACTTACACTTAGTTGTGGTACTACACTGTCAGTTCACCGTGGTCCCGAAATACATACTAGTTCAAGAGTTGTCGTATGCACAGAACCCAGATATGTAGGAAGACAACACTATGCCCAGTTGGTAGTCGTTAAAGGATACCCCACCAATCTCTTCTTCGAAGGGAGGGTCGTTCATTGTAAAATGATCGTGCGGGGGACCGCATTATAAGTCTATGGTTGGCGGAAAAACGCCCGAGTGATGTTTCTCCTCCTCAACAATTGGCCGATGATCCAAGATTTGACAGGACGGACTCCTGGACCTTCTTACTGCTATTGGTGCCAAAAGCCTTCGGGCTATGTATGTATTTCATTCTTCTTTACTTTGTTGTTTCTTTTAAGAATGAAATAGTTAAAATTGCAAATTGATATATCATGTTTATGTATTTGAAAGGAAAAATTTTATCATCATGGCATTGTTCTTATTTATTGTGGTTGAAATTGAAAGTTTTAAATTTGACGTACAAGTTTGGTCGTCACATCTCTGAAGGTCTACCTGGGGGTATACTACTAAACACTTGTTGCGTTTAGTCAGCAAAGCCTGTATATCAGGAGGATAACTCTGCTTCTACTGCTCTGGAGTGGTAGGCATAACTAAGCACTCTACAACCCACTCCACCTGATCATGCCTAATCAACCGCTCCATCCTCCTGAACGATACCACACGCAAACCACCATCTGACATCCCTCTAAGCACATGTTTTCTCCCGTTTACCTCAAACTTCATCTCCATGGTGTTAGTTTTTATGATCAGATTAGAGCACAGAAATTTAATTCAAAAATAACACAATGACACAGCAAATACCCTAGGAAAACCCTCCACTTGAGGGAGAAAAACCCAGCAACAATTTATCACTTATATATTGAATCACAAATGAAGTCTCCTTTACAAAGAGGTCGATATTAAGGCCAAGAGAAAGCATCACAGTCTGATGCAATCACAACAACACAATGATGCAATTCGCTGATGATAAGACTCAGCCTTCCACAATATCGATCTGCACTTGATGATAATCTCACACTTGTATATTCGAACTTGAGATGAACAATAATGAATATGAATGAATGTCCAATCAATGAAACTCCATCGAACATATATACACAATGAAATGGAGGGCGTGACTCTTCAAAGCAATATGTCGGCCTCCATAGAAGAATGCGTCCCTTCAATAAATCACGTCCACAATGAAGGAATGTGTCCCTTCATAAATCGCATCCAATGAGCATGAGATCGGCCTCATCAAGAATTACATCTCTTCATTAATTTGTGCCTCTTGATAATTATCATTTAATACAATAGGCGTGCCTTTTCATAATAAATCGCTATCTATAAATTAAATAGCCATTGGCTATTATTTAATTTATCCAATGGTGTAAAGGAGATCGGTTGGAAGTGACAACCAACGCTGTATGATAACATCAACACATGGTTCACAAGTTGAGGTAAAACTCACCAATTGCATGAAGCCACTTCATGCCCAAGACTATGTCCATCTCTCCCATACTAACCACATAATAATCAGCCTGAAACTCATAATCACTCAATTGAATGATTAAGATGGGAATCCTCCTCTTACAAGTGAGAACGATGCCATCTGCAACTCACTCTAAACCCCTCAAACTCCTCTACCTTGAGTCCTCGCTTGGCTACAAGCCCCTCATCAATGAAGTTATGAGTGGCGCCAATGTCAAGCAATGTGATCACTCATTGTCCACCCAAGACTCCTCTAATCCTAAAAGAGCCCTCTCTTTGAATGTGAGAAAGTTGGGCTATGGGAGCCTCTTCTTCCGATTCCTTTTTTGACTCATGATGCATTTTTTGCCTCATCTCCCTCTTAATCTGATTGTTGTTTTGAAATTTCAGATGCTGATTCTTCAGTAGAAAAATACTCAGTGTAATTTACCTTACCCTTCATAGGACATTTATGGTTTCGGTCCCGAGAGACTTTGCATTTGAAACATGATTTCTTTTTTCTTAAGTCATTTAGAGTCTCATCATCAAGTTTAGGTGCTGATTTCTTAGGCTGATCTGAAACTCTATGACGATACTTGTCATCCTTCTTGGAGGGGAATGTTTTTAATTGAAACTTACTCTTTGGAGCAGCAAGCTCCATGCTACGTGCCTTCCTCATCGCATCCTATAAAGTGGGAGGATCAAACGTCTTAATCCAATGATGTAAGGGCTCCATGAGTCCCTCACTAAATAACACCACTAATCTGCTCTCCGAGATACTAGAAACCATCACTAATAGCCTTTGAAACTCAGAAATGTAGGACTTCGAAGGACCATATTGTTTCAACTGTGCTAACTCACGGAAATACATCTTTGGGTCCTTTTTGTCAAAACGCTTGATGAGTCTATTGGTGAACTCATCGTATGTGGTGATCAAGTTGTGCTTGAGCGTGACTAAGCCATGGTACCACCATTCATGTGCCAAGTCGTCCAAGTGCAAAGTGGCAAATCTAATCGCCTCCTCCTCAAGCATAGGTCTCAAGGAAAGGTAGTTGTCAAGTTTTTGCACCCAAGCTCGTACTGCACACTTGTCACTACCATCAAAGAGTGCCAAGGTCACCTTACTCACTACTTGTTGAAAATCTCTCGACCCCTGAGGTACCCTATACTCTATCCTGCCAACTGCACCTGACCTCTGCCTCTTTTGATTCACGAACTGTTTTAAGGTCAACATCTCCCTGATATCAGGGGGTAGAGTGATATACTCTACATAGTGTAACCTGATCTCCTCAGCCATAGAAATTTGTGGCTCATGCATCTAACCCTGGGGAGCACGTGTCTCCTCCCTACGCGTAAAGGTTGGTTGTAGGGGTCTAGGCATTGAACCTATAGTAGTTCTTCGACTCTCTCCATTATGCAGGTCATTTTATGCGTTGGAACCACTGATCTCACCGTGGTGTACTATGTGTGTTGGAGCGATATTCTGATTCATCTTGGCTAACAACTGCAACATCACATCCATCATAGTATCGAACTTTCGTTTTGCTCTAGCATTATGTAATGTCCCTGTTTTCCACCCCACCTAAGGAATAATAATTAATTTAATTATTTAATGTTGCCTGGCAAAAAGTGAAAATTATAAAGCTAATATTAAATAATTATATTAAAAAGGTTATAAAGTGACATTCAAGAATATTTTAATGATAAATTAATAAAGTCACTTTATAATAATGTATTAAGTGAATTTGGCAAGAAAACCCTAAAAAGGCAAAAAGGCATTATAAAAGAACTTGAGAGCTCATTCTCTCAAGATATTCTGGATTATTATTTTATTAGCTTGGTATTTTGGTGGAGCTCTTCAGAGTCCAAAACCCTAGGTGGGTATTCCTACAAATTCTAGTTTTGGTGGTGAAAGATTCCTCCCTAGCTGGTGTTGGCAGATTCGTCCAGGATTTGCACTTGCGCGATAAGGGAAAATTTGTGTTGCCTTCGAAGATAAATCTGAAGATTAACGATTATTTTCTCTATCCTGTTCAAAGGATTTCAAGGTTTATGATAACTTTCAAATTTGAAAAGTTCTTGCAGTTGAGGTGTATGCACAAAATTGTTAATTGCAGATATTCAAAATACTTCTTGGTTTGGAGGTTTCTTGATGTTGCATATTGGAGACTTCTTGTTGCTGGACAAATCATTTTGAGTGATTTGCTACAATGACGTGACTAGTGATTCGCTACAATGACGTGAATAGTGATTCGCTACAGTGACGTGCATAGTGAAATTTGAACGTGAGGATTTGGGAGTGGTTTGTGCTGTCTGTGGAGGTCGCACCAGGTTAGAAGAGCCATTCGAGCGTTTTAAATATGAAAATTCATCATTAGTTGGAGGCGTATGCACAAAATTGTTAATTGCAGATATTCAAAATACTTCTTGGTTTGGAGGTTTATTGATGTTGCATATTGGAGACTTCCTGTTGCTGGACGAATCATTTTGAGTGATTTGCTACAATGACGTGAATAGTGATTCGCTATAGTGACATGCATAGTGAAATCTGGACGTGAGGATTTGGGAGTGGTTTGTGTTGTCTATGGAGGTCACATTAGAAGAGCCATTTGAGGGTTTTAAATCTCAGATTTCATCATCAGTTGGTTTGTTGCTTACAACTCCAGGTTTGGCGTGGATTTTCAGGTCAAAAAATCATCAATCTGCTTCCTGCATCTTGCTGTTGTATACTTTTGGGGGGCGTTACCACATCTGAGTGAGTTATATTTAAATTCTGAGTATTGTGGGATGTTTGTCTAGTTGCTCTAGGTCTGAAATACATTTTTTGAACATTGTATTTGCTATAGTAGTCATTCTAATAATAGTTTGCATATCACTGTATCACTGTTTTGAGCATCTTCATATTTTTATATCAGACCATTACTTTGCTCAGTTGGAACTATTACACCTGTAGCTTCACATCTCTATGAACATCAATGATAGGCAGTCAAAATGAAGGAATGAAGTTATTATGTTTTGACACTGAATCCCTTATGCATTTATTTTTAATACTGTGATAATTCAATGCAATCAAATGGCATATGTTTGACAAAATGAAACATCTGTAAACTGAAAACATTCGCAAAAATATCATACATTCTGGAAGGGGACTTTAGAGTGGTATCAGAGCTGTGAATCCTGCTAGCCTGAGGGTGAACAGTAAAAGGTTAACTTCAGTTAATCAACTACAGATCAAAAATTTCAGTTTGGGTATCATGGCTACTACTAGTGATCACATGGATTCGTTGCTTGAATCTATGAAGCAGGATCAGCCTGTTTTTGAGTGGAAATGGAATAAAGAACAGGAGGCTACAAAAGTCCTTCAACAAAAACTGAAATACATCAAGAGAAACTAAGACTCAGAAATGTAGACTCTGAAAGACCATACTGTTTCAACTATGCTAGCTCACGGAAATACATCTTTGGGTCCTTTTTGTCAAAACGCTCGATGAGTCTATTGGTGAACTCATCGTATGTGGTGATCGGGTTGTGCTCGA
>VDFB02257247.1:0-17608 GCA_007258455.2 Sequoia sempervirens | reverse complement strand
AAAACAACTCAATAATGATCCATTTTCTTAATTCAATATTTTCTTTTCAAAACAATTCATAAAAAAATGCAACTATTCTATAGAAGAATTTCTTCAGACCAAGTTCTTCTATGTTCCCAAAACTAAAAATAAAAGATGAAAAACCCAAAATCTCCCCAAAATAATATTTAATAACTAAGGAAAGCTTTCATTTTTTGAAAACAAAAAGTGGCTAAAAATCTCTTAAAAACAAGAATTTTCCATTCAACAATTAGTTCGAAGTCATGCATGAGACAACTAACCAAAGGTGCAAACTAGACTGTTGGGTCGACTAAACGGGTACTCATCCTCGTCGCGAGGATGATGGCAAGGGTAGGGGACCTTTTGTCATCTTTTTTTTCAACAACATTTCCATTGGGTTTTAAGGCACACTCAGTCCTGATAGTTCAGGTGGAGTCGATGTCTGGTGCCTGCAATTTGAATCAGAAAAACTATCGAACAACATATATATATATATATATATATATATATCAAACAATCAAACACACCATGAGAGGAAATAGTAGCATGGTAGGGTACTTGCAAATGAGTAATCCTACACTGTCCCTCCCATGAAGACACTTCAAAAAATAATCCACATCAATGAATAACAACAATTACATCATAAACAACATGAATTAAATGCACAGTAAACATAATCATATAACCACATGATACTCATGACTAAATTAATACGAACTCACAAATAAATCCATATAACCATCATAACATATGCATAAGTCAATAGTATCATGATCATCAAAGTATGATCAACTGTAATCCAAAACCAATCCAAAATAGTGAAACTAGCATCAATAGGGTATCATAATGTATATCCTAACATAATGAGTATCTGTCCAATGAAGGAAACATGAGGGGCACTACAATAAAATGTAGATCTAATAATTATGTGGGTCTTAGAGCTACAATATTCTTGAGATCAAGAAGAGACATTTTTTTTGTTTTAGCCTCAATACTATTGCCTAGCATGATGGGAGTTTTAGGCTGAATAAATTGCAATCACTCTGCTAAAATTTCGTGCAAAGAAAATAGGAAGCATACATGATGTATTTCAAATTGAAAATAGGTTTTACTAAGGAAAGATTTTGTGGGTGGGGTGGTTGAATAGTTTGTACAACCATAGTATTTATAGAGAGGACACATTTCTTGCAAAAATTTAGGCTAAAAAGAATTGTAGAGAATGAAAAGCCTTCAAGAAAAAGGTAACAACAAGAATACTCAGAGCAATAACTGATTCCTGTTGCAATGGTGAAGGACATGCACAATAAATAGAACCATTTCAACTCTATGAAGTCTTCAACAAACTAGTCTAAAAAACTCTATCAAAAAAACAAAGAAATAAATCTACGTCCTCAATTCTTACTAAAGGTTTGAAGGTTTGATAAACATAGTACCCATTATGGGTTGAATTAAATTTCCATTAAAAAAACACTAGCACACATTTACATAGAATAGATTTGTTTGATTAAAAGACTTATCATCTTGACAACTACATCTAATCTATTTAATAGATTTTGTTGGAGGAAAGGTATCTTATAGTAAGTAGAAGAAAGATAGGAATACATATGAATTTATCAATAGGCATAGAAAACTTTCATGTGTATATGAGACCTACATACTTGGAAACACTAAGAATCCCTTCACATTACAAAATCTCATGTCATCCCTTTGGAAAAACACCCAAAAAAAAAACCAACACTTTGCATAGTAGCTACATCTCATAGAACTATTGTCACGCATGCTAGGGAAGGCTTCAATTCAAACTTGTATTGTAATTATATTCGTGTTGTGCATTTTTAGTCACACTCTTAGCTGGTATTAATGTTGATTGTGGAAGCAAAGGGATTTGAAGGTAAAATTTAAATTGCTGAGGATTTAGAGGGCCTACGATTTTATTCCCTAGGGAAGAGTGTCTATTTTCTTTTTTCTTTTTTCAAAGAATCTCGCATATGAATCCAAATACTTCCTCATGTAGAGTACAATAAACATTCCAATGATTTTGTTACATAATATGTGTAATCAACACTCCATTGGCCAATGTTGCAAGGTGAGTACAGATCAATGAGGCAAAAACTAGTAACACAATCAAGATTTGAAGAGACATTCACAGGCAGCGAGGGTGAAAAAAGTAAAAAAATAAATAAAGATAATAAATGTACATAATATTTACTTGATAGAAAAATTAAGAAGATGAGATGCTTGATGAGTTTATCCAGTGCCTTATTCCAAGAAAATATAGCTTTACACAATTGGGCGATTCTTTCCTTAAATAACCCTTGGCACCATCGTAAAAAGGTGGTTGCAAGTTAGGAAGGAATGTAAAATTTAAACTATCTAGAAGTATAATGAGTTTCATTTAAGTCTCTATCCACTGACCTACATCGCTAAGCTTCCTCTTTCCATTATGACTAGTGCATAGAGGAATTTTTCCCAACACCCCCCACTTAGATAAAAGTGTGAGTTAAATTCATGCTTAATAACAAAATCATTAAATTGCTAACCCTCTGGCGAATCTAGTGTATCATTCTGGGACTTGCACTTTTACTTAGTAATGCATCATAATTATGCATAGAATTCATATATTAAAGAAAAAAATCAAACGACTTATGATCCTTAGGCACACAATTATGTTCATGTAAACATAATATTCTAGATTCACCTTCTTATGTATTGTTTTTGTTATAGTAGAAAATATTACAAGCAAACTATTAAATGCTGAACTTTGTTATTGATAATAGTATTATTAATATCTTGATCAATAATTTTATAAATATTAATTCTAACATTTATATTAATAGGGGCTTTCTACAATTTTTGAATTTTTACTACTCTGAAACTCGATGAATCAGCATGGTGGGGGGCCCATCAGGGCTCCCTAACCAAAGCAACCTGTTGTTTCCTAGAATAGTGTTTCTTCTTTGATCAAGAGGACTAGGAACTTGTCGGGTACATCACTTATTCCATTGCCTGGAGGTTTGAATAATCTTATTTTTTCTCCTAGGGGCAAGGAAAAATTGTGCTTTGAGGCCCATGTGACGTCCTATGTGGAAAAACTTGTGGGGATTCAAATCTCGGCCAAGACACCTTAGAATTCAACGTCAACTTTTTGCACTATGGTTGGGGACGATGTGGAAATCTTAGATGCAATCCTCAATGATGCCCTGGAGGGTTTGAATTTGTCTCTAGTGGGGAAGTTCTTAGTTGGATGTCCCAATATGGACCAGGTACAAAAGTGGGCCTCTGACACTTGGAAACTTAAAGGAAGTGTTTCTATAAGTGCTATGCCTAAAGGACTTTTTCTTTTTACTTTTTTCATTCCTAAGGACATGTTAGAGGTCCTCACGGGAGGACCATGGGCCTTTGACAGAGGTTTCAAAAATATTTTGTCTTTATGCAAGTGGAAGCTAGGATTTGATGCCTCTACTGAATTGGGAAAAGTTGCTCCAACCTGGGTTAGGCTTCCTGGGTTACCACTTGAGTTCTGGCACTAGAAGGTTTTTAAGGGGATAGCATAATCCTTTGGTTCTTTGGTTACTATTGAAAAAGTAACTCTCCTTAAATCTAGATTAGTATATGATAGAATTTGTCTAAATGTGGAGGTTAACATAGTCCTACCCACTTTTGTTACCTTAAAATCTAAGTTTGGGAAATGGGTTCAACCTTTGGAATATGAGAGGGATACGGTGTTCTATCAAGGATGTAATAAATTTGGGCATTTACAAGATGCTTGTAACAAGGCTTCACTTTATCCAAAGATACTTAAAGAAAGCCAGACACGCAGAATATGAGCCATTGGAAGAAGGGAAAATAATCAGCCATAAGGAAAAGATTTTGACTCAAACTCAAGAATCTAACTTGGGGGAGGAATACACACCATAGAGTTAAGATGAAAAAGGATGGATAAACATCAAATCAAGAAAGAAGAAAAAACCAAATGTAGGAGGAAATAACAAACAAGGAAGACCCCAGTTAAAGGAAACAAGAATCAAAGAAACAACAAAGGATGTGGTGGCAGGGAAACATAAAACTCTAGATTCCCTAGTAGGGAATAAAACAAAGAGGAAGCAAGGGAGTAAAGACTCCCATCAGGGGTAGTATCAGCCTGATATTGCTCTTTTGTCTTAATTGATTAATGAATATTTTTTCTTGGAATGTCAGGGAGCTAAATGGCCCTTATAAATAGTATGTTCTTAAGGCTTGCTTAGTTGAGGTGAAACCATATATCCTTTTGAATCAGGAAACTAAGATGAAAAATGAGAGTTTCGAGAAAACCCTGAAGTGGCTTTGGTCGGGAGTTGGTTTTGAAGTCAGTGATGCAGATGGTGCCTTTGGAGGGATTGCTACTTGTGGAATTCTTCAAGGTTCGGTGGCAAACTGAAATACAATAATAATAATAACCTCTTAGTTAGCATGAAGGACAAAGACTCCTCCATTAATTGGAACTTGGGCAATATTTATGGCCCTAACTTGAGATTGGATAGATTGGAGCTATGGAAAAGGCTAGAAGGAGTTATGGCAAACAACAAATATGAGCTTTGGCTACTTGGAGGAGATTTTAACTCCCCACTATACCCATCTAAAAAGAAAGGAGGTTTAACTAATTATTCAGATAGTATGATTGATCTTGCAAGCTTTCTTGATTCAGTCAGATTAATGGACATGTACCTCTTACTAGATCTCTCTTCACTTGGAAAAATAGGAGACAAGGCAATCAACTCATCCAAGTTAAGCTGGATAGATTTTTGATATCCTCTAACTAGAATATAATGCAAAATCTCTCCCTTTAAGCCTCTCCTAGAACAAGGTCTGATCATAATGCTCTTCTTTTGGAATGGGATGATAGAGTGATTAAAAAACCATGTCCTTTTAGATATGAAATCATGTGGTCCCTCCACTCAGACTTTAAATCACTAATTGAAGAATGATGGAATTTACCTTGTGTTGGAACCCCGATGTTTAGGCTAACATAGAAATTAAACAGAGTCAAAGAAAAGGTCAAAGGGCAGAACAAATACACCTTTGGGAACATCTTTACCAGCAAGAAAGAATTGAATTTAAAAATTAAGTAAATTCAAGAACAAATGTAGACTGGAACTTGTGATGATGATATCTATACAAGAGAAAGGGAGTTGAGAGACAAATGGCACAAAATAAGTAGGGAGGAAATTTTTTGGAAGCAGAAATCTAGGATTTAGTGGCTTTGAGAAGGGGACAGAAACACTAAGTTTTTTCACCAGTCTACTTTGAAGCATAGAGGAAGAAATAGGATAAGATCCCTAACCACATCAAATGGCACCCGAGTGTAAGGGGAAGAAGAAATTGTAAGGGAGGTTATTTCTTTCTTTTCAAACTATCCCGAGCCCCATAACATTGATAATCAAGAGCTCAAGGAGTTGTTGTAGGTTATACTTAAAATCATTACTGAGGAAGACTTGAAAGAATTAACTAAGATTGTTTCCATGAAAAAAGTAAAGGAAGTTGTTTTCTCTTTTGGTTCTTTCAAAGCACCAGGACCATATGGATTTCCCCCTAGTTTCTTCCAAGTTTATTGGGATATTGTGTCCTTAGACCTCTTTATTGTGGTCAAGGATTTCTTTAGATCAGGAAAACTCTTGAATCAAATGAATACTACCTTTTTAGCACTTATTCCCAAGACTAATGAGGCTGTTTCAATGAATTATTATAGACCTATAAGTTTATGTAACACAACATACAAGAATTACTTGAAAATCATTGTCAATAGGCTAAAATTGGTTCTATGAAAATTGATTGCTATAAATTAGAAGGGTTTTTTGCAAGGAAGACAAATATTGGATGCAACAATATATACTCATGAAATCTTACATTCTATGGATTATAGTAAAAATCCAAGTATGCTATTGAAATTAGATATCTCCAAAGCCTATGACAGGGTCTCCTAGAATTTTTCATTTGATGTTCTTGAAAAAATTGGATTCACTGGGAAATTCCTTAATTTGATAAAAGTTTGTGTCACTTCTCCAAAGTATTTAGTTCTGATTAATGGTATTTCCCATGGATTTTTCTCACCTGGCAGAGGTTTTAGATAGGGGGACTTGTTGTCTACTTACCTATTTGTTATTGTGGTTGAGGCCTTAGTGCGAAACACACAGAAACCGCTTAATAATAAAAAGCTGAAAGGTTTTTGTGTTGCCTCTTCCTTACCCCCCGCTTCACATCAACAGTTTGTTTATGATACTATTCTTATGGGGGGGTATTTTTTGGTCGAAGCTAAACATTGGAGATGTATTCTAGACAAATATGCAAAAATTTCTGGCTAGTGTATAAACTACCAGAAAAACAAGATCTATTTTTTTAATTCCAGCTTGACTGTGAAAGAGAAAGTTATAAGAATCTTGGGATGTTAGCAGGCAAAGTTACCTACTCCCTACTTGGGCTTACCTCTTTTCTCTCGAAAACTAAACAACTATTGGAACTATATAGTGGAGAAGGTCCAAAGGAAATTGGTTGGTTGGAAAAATTCAACTTTTAAAGGATTCACTACAGAACATACCAGTATACTACCTATCTATGTTTAATATCCCAACATACATAGCTAAGAGAATTGAAATAATTCAAAGAATATTTTTATGGTCAGGGGTAGAGGAAAAGAAAAGAATGACACTTATCAAATGGGAAAAGGTTTGTGCTTCAAAGAAAGCTAGAGGATTGGAAATCAGGCAATTAAAAATCTTCAATAAAGCTTTGGTGGTGAAAATGGGAGGGTTCCTCCTAGAAGATGAAAAAGATTGGGAAAAAATATTGAAAGCAAAATATCTTAGAAATAAGGATGCTAGTTGTTTTATTAGGAAGAAGGAGATTTTGCATGGATCTGTGTTTTGGAATAATCTTCTCAAAACAAAAGGAATCTTGACTAGAGGAGCAAACATAAGGGTAGGAAATGGGCTAAATACTAATTTTTGGGATGATATATAGTCCATGGAGACCCCTCTGTCCGCTTCTGAAGACCTCCAACAAATTAGATTCAAACTGAAAAGAGGTATTGGAAAAAATTTCTCTAATTACTTAGTTTGGGAAGATTCGAAACCCAGGTGGATAGGATTCAAAGGCTACCTAAATAATGTCAGCTTAAGAGGAAGCAGACAACAAAACTGAGATGCTACTTTAGATCGGCTTATGGAACAGATTGGAAATCCTAACTTTTTCTCAAGAAAAAAAAAGGATGAATGGATCTGGACTAAAAGTGCTAGTGGTACCTAGGTTCTTTGTTAAATCTGTCTATGATTCCATAATGCAGCAAAACCAAAATTTAGGATCTTTTGACTAGCTCAAAGTTTGGAGAAAACATTTAATCCTGAAGATAAATTATTTTTGGTGGATGGTTATTCATGGTAAGATCCTTACTATTGACAATCTAAAGAAAAGAGGTTGGTATCTTGTCAATAGGTGTAGTCTTTGTAATGAAGAAGAGGAAACTATTGTTCATCTGATCTTCTGATGTTCTTATGCTCAAGAAGTTTGGGATTTATTTCTTAATATGTTGAAGGTGGATTGGGTCTTCCCGACCAATGTTCAAATATTTGTGGATGGATGGAGCTTTATTGAGGAAGCAAACAAAACCCCATAAATATGAGTTGCTTTGAAACAATGAGGAACTTTGGGGTTTCTTTGAGAAGGTAGGTTTCACTCCTTATTTTCCTACTATGGAGGGCTATAATAAAAACTAAGCTACAAATTCACAAGGACAAGCAAATAACTATGTATGATTGTAAAAAGAAAAATTCAATAAAATTTGGAAAGCTGCTCATATAGCCAGGCTAAGAAAGGGCCAACACAACAAGAACTAAGTATAAAATAGCTATGGGGGTTATCCCATGACTCAAACAATATTAACTGGATGAAGCAACTCATAAGAATGAATAGTTTCTAGATCCCCCTGGATCCAAGATGTGTGAAGTGCAACTTTGATGGCTTCTCAAAAGGAAATCCAGGATAGGCTATTGCTGGGGGTGTGATCAGGGATGATAAAGGAACCTTTCTAGCAAGGTATAGCAAAGGCTTAGGAACAACAACGAAGAAATATGTTGAAGCTTACACTGATTGGATCAGAGTAAAACATATTAGACAAAAGGGGTACAACAAAGTCGTTATAGAAGGAGACTCTAAGTTGATAATTGATTATCTTAATGGTGTGACTCAAATCCCTTGGGAAATCAAGGATCTGTTGGAAGATTGTAAATGTATGATACAAGATATCCAACAATATAGAATATTCCATTCCTTAAGGGAAGGAAATAAGGTTGTGGATGCTACGGCCAACTTAGAAGTTAATCAGGATATTTTAATTTTTTGGGACTTCTCTAGGTTACCCAACCAAATTAAAGAAATTATGGCAGCTGACAAACTTGGAGGAAGAATTATTCAAATAATGGAATTAATAGATGGGAATGTTAATCATTGATAAAAGTGATAGGTTGAGGGGTCTAGTGATGATGTGGACCAAATGGATGCATGATGGCAAGTTGATAGGGTGCAGAAGGATGCACGTTGTCAAAGGATTGTTAAGTCTCGATGAGAGGAAAGGCAAAAATTGGAAAGGATAGTTGGGCTATAGAGTTATGTACTTTGATAAGATGGATTTAATTGAGGAAATAAATGGCATGAGGAAAAATATAGAGATTGATACCCAATTTGATGGATGGACTTGTGTGTACAACATAAATAAAAGAAATTTTAAAATTGGTGTTATCATTGTAAGAAAGGGAGGCGGAGTTGTTGCCATCATTAATGATGATATGTGAAAAGGTGACAATTGAAGCTTTAGTTCTTTGATACTTTGGATAAAAACCCTAAGCTACTAACGTTTCAAATGAGCAGTCACATAGTAGCCATTAGGAATGAGATAGTTGAATTGTTTGTAGCTAGCATTGAGAATGACAAAGGACATAGAAGAGATTTCCTGCTTGTGCCCAAAAATTTCCAGAGTCAAGAAAGCACCATGGGAGGTCTGAGGAAGCAAACAAAACCCCATAAATATGAGTTGCTTTGAAAAAATGAGGAACTTTGGGGTCTCTTTGAGAGGGCAGGTTTCACTCCTTATTTGCCTACTATGGAGGGCTATAATGAAAAACTAATCTACAAATTCGCTAATGCTTGGAGAGATGATGAGGTTAATTTGGGTGGCATTCAGTTTAAGGTGGATGCAAATTTAATTGCACAGGCTTATGAAGGAAATAAAGTGGCCAAGGTCAGCAATGGTAAGTACCAATAGTTCATTGAAAAGTTCTTTGAAGATAAAGAAAAAGTAGGAAGGTTTCAAAATGGCTATTCTAGAATTAAGCTTCCATTGCCATATCATAATGTTTGTTTTATAGTTATAAAATATTTCACCATTAAAGGTCGCTATTAGTCCATCCATGGGTATCATTTCCCCATCCTCAACCATATAAGACGTCTGGAAAAAATCAATCTTCTATTCTTTCTATTTTCTTCCTTGAACCAGAGTTTAACTCATGGAGCCATCTTGCCTTTACACTAGGGACTCATTAGAACCATTTGCAAGTTTGTTTTAACCAATTCTCTCTAGAGAAACCCTACCCTCAAATTGATTGAAAAACTAAAACCCCAAAGCTTAATGAAAATTGAGCTTATTGAAGACACTCCCCATCCCACAGCCAAAAAACCTACAAGAAATCTCCTAAACCTGATGAGGCTTTGTGGAAGGATCTACTGGTTATTACACCTTAAAAGTGAAGGGATGACTTCATGGACCCGGGGGCTAAAAATAATAGGAAATTGTTGTTGTGCGAATTGGGGAAGGAACTGGATATGATAACCATTCTTGATGACAAGGAGGCAGGAGGATCTAACCCAAGTGGGAGAAGGTCTAAAAGATTGGATTTGGCAGCATCGAAAGGTCAAGATAGTAACAAAAATTTGTAGATCCCTTAGGAGCGGTTAGCAGAAGTAAAGGTGGGTAGAGAATAATCTTCAAAAGGCAGGCAAGATTGGTGGAGGTCAGCGGAAAGTAAAGAATAAGGGGATAAGGATGGACTTAACAAAGATAGTCAGGGGAGGAGGATGGTGGTAATGTTATGGACAATCAAGAGAACAAATTAAGAACAAAGAGGAAAAAGGTCAAAAGATGATAAGTAATAAGATCCGTGGAAGTTAGATTCAACAGAAGTGGAAAGAATAAAGATGTTATAATTCGTTAATAGAAATCGTGAAAGAAATTGAAAACCGTTCGAAAATAAAGGCTCGAACAAGAACTCGTCCGGCAAATAAATTATATGGTCGATGTTAGGTCGAAATAGCCAATATTAGGTCGGGCATCGCTCATCGCTGTCATAAACTGCTTCGGCGTGGACAAAGTCGTCGGCTGTCGGAGACTGTTGATGGCGTGAGAGCTGATGAAACATAACAATGATGCTTCATGTTGTTGTTCTTTGTTTTTGTTTAGATGGACAATTTTTTTATCTTTAAAACTTTGGTTAATGACCATTGGGGCCTATTATATACTGTCTGTAGGACTAATAATATTTTTAGTTTTAGCATGGACAATTTTAAAGTTATTAATAGGTTTATTAAGTTAAGTAAGATGGATGTTGCTGATAGTGGGTTAATTTTTTTTGATACTATTGGTAGAACTACAATGTTTGATCAAATGGGTATTGGTTAGGATTTTTGCTTGCGGGAGGGGGGAAGTTTTGTGGGCTTCCTTTTTCTATTGTTTCTTACCACCTACTATTCTCATAATGTTGTATTAATTTGTTTGGGTCAGGGCCCTCTCCCTCCTTAATCAATCAAAAACATTTATCTTAATATCATTTGACTGATAATGATAATACTACTACGAGAGTGTTAATTAACTTTATTCTTATTAAAATCCATAGTGAAAGCAACAATAATGTGAGTAACAATATTGGTTAAATCTTAATATTACTAATGTAGACATGTAAAATTGACCTAACACCTATCACACACCCTAAACAACATCAAAACATTCCCGAAACGTCTCAAAACATTCTTGAAATGTCTTAGAACATTCTCGAGACGTCTCGAAACATCTTGGAACATTCCTGAAACATCTTGGAATCATCTTGAAATCATCTCACAACATCTCAAAATCATCCTAGAACATCTCGAAACATTCTTGGAATGTCTCGAAATGATCCTACAACATCTTAAATCATCTCAGAAACATTGCACAACATCGAACAACATCCAAAACCCTAATTTACTCTATTAATTGAATAATATGATATTATTTAATTATTTCACTTTTTCATCATTTTTGAAAAATTAAATAAAGTTTATTTATTTAATAAAATCCTGAAAACCCTAATTCTACTATTAATTAAATAAAATGGAATTATTTAATTAATTCACTTTTTCATCATTTCGATAATTAAATAAATTACATTTATTTAATGAAGTCCTAATCTAATCTGATTTCACACTAATTGATTAAATAATGTCAATTATTTAATTACATCACTAATTCACCTTATTCCCTAAGTTAATTCAATTATTAAATCATAATCACTTAATTATGACTTTCTCTAAAAAAATTGAATAAATAAATCAATCTATTCAAATATTTTATCAAAAATTAAATCAAACTAATGCAACTTTGTTTGCAAAAGTCAAACCTAATTTACACATTCAACTCCAAAAAAGGAATTAATTAATTAAATCAATTAATTCATAATTCCTCACCCACTTTCTGATTGATCAAATTATGTTTGTTGACTGAGCAATCTAATTTGTTGACTAATAAATCTATTTCCTAACTAAACCATCAATTCTTGTCTGATCAATCTAAATCCTAACTAATCAATCTATTCCTTAATCACACAAATTGTGCAATCTACTTTGTACAATCTTCTCATTTCTAAGTCCTCTTAACCCATTTCAACCATTGATCTTGATCCAACATTGTTGAATCTTGGTCGTCGATTTGAAATCTCTTTTTCTATATAACAAAACTCTTTCCTCCCAAATAAGGATTGAAGAATCAACATACCGTATGCAATGAAGTGCTATCAAGATCACCATTGATAGAGATTCACCATTCCTTTGATCAACCAACATCATGCATCATTCATCAAATATTTGCACACTAACTATGGAGGCTTCACAGTGATAAGAATAATCCAACATCACGTGAATACACTCCAATACGGGATGGTAACATTATACTTATTTGTTTACATTCAATTCAATAATCATAGATTTCTTAATGTGTTTTCAAATAGCTTAGTTTCACTTTGTATGTGTAGGATTAGATCTTAGATTAATGTATTTGATTTTAGCTTAGATTCTCATTTCTGGTATGTGCAAGATCATCATGGAAAAAATAGGCCCTTAAGTGGAGAAAAATTCAGAAAAAATAGAGTTAGGCAACTTGACGTAAAAATTTGAATAATTTATCTATATTATTTCAAAACTATGTAAGAATAGAATATGTAGAAAATTGAATGTAGTTTCTAAACTACTAGGTTTTTAAATGTATTTGGTGAAAATTAGAAATTTCAATGTAGTAGTACTTAAATTGGGGAAAAATAAGTAAGTGTCGACCACCCTAGCCACAATAAAATGATAATATTTTTTTTATAATATTTTATATATAGAATTAGGGACTCATGTCGATGTGATGCATATTTTTTTGTAATTTTTTGAGTAAATAATTAATTATGGTTTTATTACAAATTTTAAAAATATAAAACTCATATGTTTGACCACATATGGTGAACTTCATGAAATTCTTTTGTTTTAATCCCTGCTGGTAATGAAGCATAGAATGTGACACATATTTGATTCAAAATGTGATCTTGTTTGAAAGCTATAGATGTTTTCCATCGGCCTATCAATCGAGTTTAGTCGTCAAATAGAAAATGAATAATAATAATTTATTAAATTCAAAAGTAAAAGCATAATTTATATTGGTGGAAAGTTGAGAATCTCTTTTAAAACCCTTTTGTTCATCAATTTTTGGATAAAAGTCATCGACCACATACCCTACACAGCACCCATCCATATCGCCACTTTTGGCCCATCATGATCCATACGCCCTTTGCAACCGTTTTTCTTGTTCAAAATATATGATTTTCCCCCACACATTCGGGCACACTTGATGGGACCTCAATCCTCAATACTAATGGTTTCATAAGTTAAATTAAAGTTACAGGGTTCGAGGAGCTTTTAAAAGATGTTTCATGAATTGCATAGAAAAATTTCGCACTTTCCTATCAAGAAAGTCGTGCATGTGCTTTGAAAACTGAGCATCTGACATGGAAACCATTCACTTGCAACAATATCCTCACATTTTCTTCAAAACCCTTGCATTTGATTTTGACATGGGTAGCATCTGCTTTGAGATTTGAGCATTTGATTCTAACAAGGGCACTTTTGCATTTATTTTTTAGCATTTTCTCTAACAAACAAGTGCACAGATCCTACTCTACTATAATGGATTTTTTTGCTAATGTTTGCTTCATTTTGAATGTGAAATAGATACTAATGGATTTTAATGTAGGATTTAGATGACTTTAACTCATTTTTTGTAGGGAAGACAATCGGTCAAAGATTTCTAGATCCACAAACATTTTTAATTAACTTAGGAAATTTTGATTTTGGTGCTCTAAAAAGAACAACACAAACACACATTTGGTTTTGGTGTTGTTAAAATTACCATTTTTGAGCTTTCTTAAGTTAGGAACATCTAAATTTAGTGCTCTAAAAAGAAAAAAACAAACACACACTTGGTTTTGGTGTTCTTAAAATTGAACAAATTTTAAGCTTTCTTAAAGTAGGAATGTTTAATTTTGGTGCTCTAAAAACAAAAGGACAAATGCACACTTTGTTTTGATGCTATTAAAATTGAACCAATTTTAAGCTTTCTTACATTAGGAACTCTTATTTTGGTGCCCATATAAAGAACAAAAAAAAAAAAAAACTTCAAATTTGGTGCTCTAAAAATGAACACATTCCATGTTTTCATAATTAGGAACTTTAATTTTGGTGCATAAAAAGAATGCAAAATGATTTCCATTTTTTTGATGCACGCTTGATTTACTTTTGTTAACCAAGTTAGAACCAACCCTGATTTCTTATAAACACTCAACTTTGGGCTTAAAAATGAACAAACTATTCTTTTTATTTTTACACCATTGCTATCTTAACTACTTGATGTCCTGAATACTTCATATTGGTGCAAAATAAAAAGAACAAGTTGTTTATGTTATTCACATATTTTTGGAGATAACAATGCTCGAGGTGTTTAAAAAGAATCAATTTGCTATGAAGTGTTTTCTGTACATTCAGTGATTGGAAAGCTAAAGTGTTTTGTCTTCTCCCTCACACCTTTTGGCAATCTTGGGTGAGTGAAAAAACATTTTTGAGCTTCGCATTTTATTTTTCACATTTTACCTTAAAGAGGGGGCTTGCTTTGAGAAACATCCTATGCTAGAGAACTCATTGCAAGGTCTCAAAGCATGTTTACTGGTGGGCTATAAAAAAGGTTGTGAAATCATAAGAAAGTAGATTCAAGTCATGTTGACAACATACTACACCTAATCCCACACCTTTAGTGGAATAGGAACGGTTAAAGAGCCTTAAGTGGCTAGCGAGTGAGTGTCAAATTTTTTCATTCATAGTTATGACTAAGAGCCAATGTTTTAGAAGATAACCTATTATCCAAAAAAATCCTTTGAAGTGATGCATCATAATTTCCTTCTGAGAAGTTACTTTCCAAGTCTAACTACAGGCTTGCGCCATAAGTCATATGTAAAATCGTCTCTTTGAAGCATGATGCAAGCCCACCTAAAAGAATGGTTTCTATCCCCTAGGGTTGTAAATGCTTGTTTATGTTGCTGATAAGGGCATGGTTCGGTGGTCAGGTTGCTTGGTTGTAGTGACAGCCACTAGGGTTCAAAGCCTCACTAGGCCAAAGTGCTCACAGGCCTTGTGCCTTCGTTGGTCCATTGCGCTCATGGGTTTGGTTGTTTCTTGTGGTTTCTTGTACCTAGTTCATAGCTCCAACAAAAAGTGTTTATGCCTAATAATATGGGTGTGTTGCACCTTTAAAAAAAAAATGCTTGTTTATGTTAAAATTTCCAATTACATTCAAAAACAATCTTGACATCAAATTTTGTGCTTGATTTAAAGAAAAAGAACACATTCAAACAAACACAGAACACGATGGTCAAATCACAAACCCTCTAACTTAGTCTATTCTTTTGAGAGAAGCCCCTTATTTGCACTCCTTGAAGGATTTCCTTTAAGGTTTCTAGATATTCAGGCTTTTGTTCCAAGCTACATTAGATCAAAGTAAAAATTTGGGAACTATGGCTTGGGTGTTGTGATTTCACAACTTAAGCTATAGATATTCAGGTCACACAAAGTCCATGCTTTTTGAGTCAATCCAGTGTTGTCCTATCATTTTCCATACTCCAAAACATAGAGGAAATTGAAACACACAAAGACCATTTTTCACAAAACCTAAGCAATTGCATCATTTCTAGTGCATTTGCACAAAATTCCAATGCAGTTGCCACAGTTTCTGAGTAGTAGAAAAAAATTCATTGCATTTTCTTGCTAACCCAAAAAATCCACTGACAAAAATTAATTGATTGTGATAGGAACTAAGCACTTGTTGCAGGATTCATGCACTTGCTTTTATTTCCTTACATTTTCTTTTGAGAAAACAATGCACTTGCTACCAAGATCCTTGCATTTGTCAAAAGAAGCTCGCTTTTGATTGAGCAGTCCTAACATTTGATAGAAACACACGGACATTACAATTGCCATTCTAGCTCACAGTCTTGAACATTTTGCTTATAGAGTCATTGTTCGAACAAGACAAGTAGAAAACCAGAGAGGTCACATAGTCTTTCATCCATTAATTACATCCTACTTTTTAGAGATCAAAATCAAACAAACCATTGGGATCGTTCCTTCACTTAGACATTTATGATATCAACAGTTACTTGGGACTCACAGATAGTACAAGTAAGCTTTCTTGAAACATATCCTCTAGACAAGGAAGTGAAATATTGGTCCCCTATTCCTTCAACATTTTGATTTCTAAAAAACCACATTCCAAAAAAAAACTCAAACCTTAGGGTCTTGAGCTTCATAGCAACCATTTCAAAACACCATTACACCTTATGACCATATGGCGACCAACTGCTCCAATTCAACAACTGGACCTTATAGCACCAATCCTTCAACCTGGTCTCACATACATTGAAGGTCAAAAAACTAACATCATAAGCAGTTTGAGAACCTTCATATTTGAGAAGAACGAAACACCCCACCAATTTCTCACTACATCAATCATCTTAGACGAAGAGGAAGAGAAAGAAGACATAGCAGCCAAAAGACCCATGCTACCACCACCCATGTGGCAATAGACATACATCCCTCATGTTTTTTGGAAATAAAAAGATACTTAGCTCCGACAAGAGCAAGATCCTTAAATAAAAATCTATACTTAAGCTCTCAAAGAATTTATGTACAATTTTTTTTTCCAAAGGGTTTCTTCTCAAGAAGATATTGCAATCTTCAAAATTGGCTAGGAAATTTCTATTATTGCTTTTCACCAATAGGTCACATCTTTTCCAAAGAATAGGAGTCAAGAAAACAATAACAAAATATTGGTAGTTGTTTATGACAACTACAAGATCACAACAAAAGAAGAAAATGGAAGCAAGCAAGAAGAACAACAACATCCCACTAGCAAACACCATAGATGATGGAATGGAACCATGAGGATATAAACCCAAGTGACCTTATGATAGGGTATTAAGTATCAAAAAATCCTAAAAAATGTCAATCTATTACCCAAATCACTCTTATCAAGGGTCAAAACATCAAATAGGGAAACAAAATTAGGGGTTTCAAAATCACCATCAAGGAATAAGTTAAGAACATCAAATTTCCCTAGATAAAATCGAGAGAGATCTTGAGGAAATTAAACAAAATCAAAGTCCGACGTATTGTCAATGCCATGTGCAAAGTTGAAACATTACATATCCACAAAAAACAAACATCATTCCACAAACACCTTAATATCCACATCAACAACACTTCCAATATCCACAGTATCAAGAATTTTCACACACCAAGGTGTGCCTCAAGTGCAATATCAAAATATACCTCAAACACAGTATCAAGGAGCTTAACAAAATCAAGAGAAAAACAATAAATAAAATCCAAACAAGAAAAATTACCAAACAAGAAGGATATTCACCCCTTTGGGAGCATCTTTAGAGGTAACCATGCATGAACTAGTACAATAGGAACTTATCAAAATAAATGATAGTCAAACTTATGGTGAACCAAACTTTAAACTCCCTTGGTATAACAAGTACAGACAATGTGATTTCCACAAAAGCAAGGGTCACACAACGAACATATGTGCTACACTAAAAATTGTCATCCAAGACCTTATTGATCAAGTAGAAATAGCTATTAACATTCAAGGTCCAACTACCAATGACAACAATGACAAGGTCTCAACCTCAAAAATTGAAAAAAATGATCAAGAGCTATCTATCACTGATCACATTAATAATGTCTCTAC
>VDFB02257246.1:0-34547 GCA_007258455.2 Sequoia sempervirens | reverse complement strand
CATTCAAAAACAATCTTGACATCAAATTTTGTGCTTGATTTAAAGAAAAAGAACACATTCAAACAAACACAGAACACGATGGTCAAATCACAAACCCTCTAACTTAGTGTATTATTTTGAGAGAAGCCCCTTATTTGCACTCCTTGAAGGATTTCCTTTAAGGTTTCTAGATATTCAGGCTTTTGTTCCAAGCTACATTAGATCAAAGTAAAAATTTGGGAACTATGGCTTGGGTGTTGTGATTTCACAACTTAAGCTATAGATATTCAGGTCACACAAAGTCCATGCTTTTTGAGTCAATCCAGTGTTGTCCTATAATTTTCC
This sequence comes from Sequoia sempervirens, assembly GCA_007258455.2. Lineage (NCBI taxonomy): Eukaryota > Viridiplantae > Streptophyta > Pinopsida > Cupressales > Cupressaceae > Sequoia > Sequoia sempervirens. Next base: position 34,223 of record VDFB02257246.1, on the reverse strand, counting down.
ATACTCCAAAACATAGAGGAAATTGAAACACACAAAGACCATTTTTCACAAAACCTAAGCAATTGCATCATTTCTAGTGCATTTGCACAAAATTCCAATGCAGTTGCCACAGTTTCTGAGTAGTAGAAAAAATTTCATTGCATTTTCTTGCTAACCCAAAAAATCCACTGACAAAAATTAATTGATTGTGATAGGAACTAAGCACTTGTTGCAGGATTCATGCACTTGCTTTTATTTCCTTACATTTTCTTTTGAGAAAACAATGCACTTGCTACCAAGATCCTTGCATTTGTCAAAAGAAGCTCGCTTTTGATTGAGCAGTCCTAACATTTGATAGAAACACACGGACATTACAATTGCCATTCTAGCTCACAGTCTTGAACATTTTGCTTATAGAGTCATTGTTCGAACAAGACAAGTAGAAAACCAGAGAGGTCACATAGTCTTTCATCCATTAATTACATCCTACTTTTTAGAGATCAAAATCAAACAAACCATTGGGATCGTTCCTTCACTTAGACATTTATGATATCAACAGTTACTTGGGACTCACAGATAGTACAAGTAAGCTTTCTTGAAACATATCCTCTAGACAAGGAAGTGAAATATTGGTCCCCTATTCCTTCAACATTTTGATTTCTAAAAAACCACATTCCAAAAAAAAACTCAAACCTTAGGGTCTTGAGCTTCATAGCAACCATTTCAAAACACCATTACACCTTATGACCATATGGCGACCAACTGCTCCAATTCAACAACTGGACCTTATAGCACCAATCCTTCAACCTGGTCTCACATACATTGAAGGTCAAAAAACTAACATCATAAGCAGTTTGAGAACCTTCATATTTGAGAAGAACGAAACACCCCACCAATTTCTCACTACATCAATCATCTTAGACGAAGAGGAAGAGAAAGAAGACATAGCAGCCAAAAGACCCATGCTACCACCACCCATGTGGCAATAGACATACATCCCTCATGTTTTTTGGAAAGAAAAAGATACTTAGCTCCGACAAGAGCAAGATCCTTAAGCAAAAATCTATACTTAAGCTCTCAAAGAATTTATGTACAAATTTTTTTTCCAAAGGGTTTCTTCTCAAGAAGATATTGCAATCTTCAAAATTGGCTAGGAAATTTCTATTATTGCTTTTCACCAATAGGTCACATCTTTTCCAAAGAATAGGAGTCAAGAAAACAATAACAAAATATTGGTAGTTGTTTATGACAACTACAAGATCACAACAAAAGAAGAAAATGGAAGCAAGCAAGAAGAACAACAACATCCCACTAGCAAACACCATAGATGATGGAATGAAACCATGAGGATATAAACCCAAGTGACCTTATGATAGGGTATTAAGTATCAAAACATCCTAAAAAATGTCAATCTATTACCCAAATCACTCTTATCAAGGGTCAAAACATCAAATAGGGAAACAAAATTAGGGGTTTCAAAATCACCATCAAGGAATAAGTTAAGAACATCAAATTTCCCTAGATAAAATTGAGAGAGATCTTGAGGAAATTAAACAAAATCAAATTTCGGCGTATCGTCAATGCCATGTGCAAAGTTGAAACATTACATATCCACAAAAAACAAACATCATTCCACAAACACCTTAATATCCACATCAACAACACTTCCAATATCCACAGTATCAAGAATTTTCACACACCAAGGTGTGCCTCAAGTGCAATATCAAAATATACCTCAAACACAGTATCAAGGAGCTTAACAAAATCAAGAGAAAAACAATAAATAAAATCCAAACAAGAAAAATTACCAAACAAGAAGGATATTCACCCCTTTGGGAGCATCTTTAGAGGTAACCATGCATGAACTAGTACAACAGGAACTTATCAAAATAAATGATAGTCAAAATTATGGTGAACCAAACTTTAAACTCCCTTGGTATAACAAGTACAGACAATGTGATTTCCACAAAAGCAAGGGTCACACAACGAACATATGTGCTACACTAAAAATTGTCATCCAAGACCTTATTGATCAAGTAGAAATAGCTATTAACATTCAAGGTCCAACTACCAATGACAACAATGACAAGGTCTCAACCTCAAAAATTGAAAAAAATGATCAAGAGCTATCTATCACTGATCACATTAATAATGTCTCTACATCATCTAGTGAGAAAGAGGACATAAATCAAGAATTTAATCCCAAGAATGATCAAACTCAATCACCCAAGTCTAGCAATGATTCACTCCTAGATATATTGACATCAACCAACCTCATGATTGTATATATTGATGAACAAGAGACTCTTAATCCCACACTTATACCCAATGTAGAAAATATAATCCAAGAGCTATCACCCATATGTCCACATTTTGAGAAAACCCAAGGATCCTTTACAGGAAATCCCTTCTTTGAAATCAATCCATGTCAAGAATGTGATCCAAAGCATTTCAAAGATAATACCAGACAAAGTCAAGATCAAGAATCCTTATCATCAAAATACTACAATGACTTGGTAGACATCTTCTAAGACATCCAATATTTTCCAAAATAAGAACAAATCCATACACCAAACACACATACATCTACCCATGAGATGCTTACTAATAATGGAAATGTAGATAACTTCATCCAAGACAAGAGTCTCATACTCTTGATATCACAAACAAGGAACAAGAGTCACCTGCTCTTAATATCTTTACACATGATCAAAGCACAACAAAATCTATAGACATATCTAAAATTGATCAAGAAAAAGCATTAAGATCAGAAACATCCTCTAGGTAGGTTGAAGACATTGAGCATGAAAATATGGGGTACATTATCTTGAAATCAGCAAAGATAAATGACAATATTGAGCAATAGAGAATTGGGTATACAATTGTCAAAGAAGCACCGATATATCCTAAAGAACCATCAAAATCTGATATTTCACAAGATCAAGTTGAAAATATCAATTAGGAAGTTATCCCACATATGAAGGATCCTATCAATGAAGAAGCTATCACCTTTGAAGATCCACAATAGAGCAGAGAAGGATTATCACCTTGTTTCCAAGGTAATACATGTCCTATTGCAAATAAAAAATTTGAATAGATGTATTATCAAGAAAAAGGACTGGGCCTACATGAATAGGGTATCCTAGCACCCGTGCAGGTTAAAGGCAATCCTAGACATCAAGGTCTTGGTTATTCAACAATTAAGGCATCTAAACACATCAGGGATACCTCTATAATAGAGGGTTTATCTTTATCTAATGCAAGCATCAACATAGAGAGCACGAAGAGTCCTTATGATGAAATTGCTACCAATGCTACAACTAGCCATATCATGATTCATCATCCATGTATATTTCAACCCTCTAATTGGGACCAAAAAAAAGAGAAAAAGCTATATCAAAGAAAGGAACAAGTAATTAAAGCAAAACAATTAGCAAAGCAAATATGAATGGATACAAAATAGAAAGAAAGAAAATCATCCCTATCAAACTCCATTAGTCAAATAAACTTTGGGGAAAAATCAAAAAGGGAAGTTCATCCATCAAAAAATTATAGCAATACAAAAGAAATCTTCAAGAGTGACCTACAAGGTATATCAAGACGTTAGTCCCAATCAAATCTCCATATCCACCCATCATTGCTCATCATCCTAAGTTTGGAGAGTCAAAGGTTCCAAACTGCCAATCAATCCATCTAAATATAATATCCCTCAACTCATTTTTCCTTCCAAGATATCCAAATCTCCTATTGACTATGCATTGGTAGAAACTCTTTATCATAAGGATTTTAAGGGAACACTCTCATGATGTGCCTATCAAGGTAAAGTTAACTCTGGTATTGACAAGGAAGATAAGAATTATCAAGGGTTACATTCAAGCACCCGTATCCTAGCAAAACAACTCCTCAAAGCAGGATATCATTGACACATCATGACAACAACAACAACGATATTAGCACCAAAAATGTCTACGTTAGCACAACCAAGTGGTTCAACATGAGCATAAAATTGTCTCCATGATGAAAATTGAGTAAACATGCATCTTTTGTGACATCAAAAATCAATAAAAAACATAAAAAATCAAGAAAATAGTCAAGAAAAAAATTGTCCTTGAGTGAAAACCACTATGGTGGTGCTTTGGACAAGTACCATGGTGAAAACCTGGCAAATAGGTGCCATGTGTAGAATCAAGCATCTACATGCACCATTTCAGGGGGTAGCATCTAAGCTAATCCACAATAAACCCAATCCATTTTTATCCCAATCCAACTTATCTTGATCTTGACAAATGTTTGGTGTACACTTTACACTTTTCTTATGAAAAACATCTTGACATGGGTCACTTTCATTGATCCTATCATATCCAGTATTATCTGAGCCATGAGGCATTGTCCAAAGGGGCATACTCTATCCAAACATATCCTATCAAAAGATAATCTATCATTGCTAGAAGCTAGGGGTAGGTCCTTATATCTTGCTTTAGAATAAAACTTGATCTATGTCTTATAGATCACATTATGATCTAGGAATCATCCCAACAACAAGGTATCCTACCAACCCACTATTAGGGTAACCTTCAAACAAATAAACACCATCAATAAGGTGTGCCAAATGGTACCCTTCCTAATTTTTCCCAACAATAAGGTATACCACCAACGCATTGTCAAGGCAACCTTCAAAATAGTCCATCCCAAAAACAAGGTGTACCAGCAACGCACTACCCAAGTAACCTTCAAAGATACCAATAACATGGATTTTTCCTTCACTCAAAAATTCTAAGATATCAACAGTTGCTTGAACCCCATAGCTAGTTCAAGTAAGCTTTTCCACAACATATCCTCTAGAAAAACACAGTGAAACATCAATCCAAGTTGTCAACATCTTACACCCTAAGCAAGAGGGTAAAAATCTAAAAAATCTAACATTTGAAATAGTTCATCCCAACAACAAGGTATATGATGCAGAGCAAGGGTGTACAATGACAACACAACCTTATAAAACCACTTACAAGTGCCTTTGTTCATCAAACTATGGGTTTTCCTTCACAAACCCTCATTCTTCCTTGTAGCCTTTCAAAAAGGCCTTTTGGGAATATATTTTCACCCATACCTGGTCTATAGAAAAAGAGTCCTATTTAGGATTGATGCATTGCTAGAGGAATAAAAAACACAAACTCAGTCTCATTTGTAAAAAAACAAACATTCCTTGTTTGTCCTTGCAACTAGGACTCATTTTCCCTTTGCCAAAACCTTGCTTCAAAACACCAAAATAGAGAATCAAGCTTAAAAATTCTTGTTGAACCTTCTCAAAACCTTAGGAAACACAAAAATGACTGACCCAAACTCACTCTTATCTCAGATATCACAAATATGTGAATTCACATAGTGGACTGTCCTTAACCTGCTTTTAGGCCTTTTTATACCTCATTCCCAAAACAACAATTTCCCAAAGCCAAATCTATTTTCTTCAAATACCACAACCAAATGTATTTATGTCTACACAAACACTTCAGACCATCCCCCAATCTTACTTCATGATAATTCATAAAACATGTATCCTAAACCTCCATTCTAGATTCCAAATTAGGACTGTTACATCACTGTCATGATAGGACAGTCACCTACTTTCAACACAAAACTTTAGCTTTTACCAATTACAAATAGAAAAGGCATCCAAACACTTCCAAACACCCTTTCAAACAACCTTTCTCAAAAGGAGTACCTTATACGTCATCAAAAACTCAAATTCTTGACTGTACACAGTGCATTACCAAATTTTATACAAAATACAATCCTAGGGTAGTATTAAAATTACCCAAAACCTTATTATTTCGCTCTAAAAATTTGAAATATCTTAGAATACACTTAAAACTCTTTACTCACCAATTTTGAGGGGATTTTAATAGTAGAAACTTGAGAAATGCAATTTAAAGTGCACACTGCTAACCCTAAATCAGGGTTTTACCCATTTTTACAAAAACTAACATATCTCACTTAAAAATCTATCAAATCACAAGAAACCAAGTTTATTGCAAATTAGACTCATAGGGAATTCACCTTGAGTGGAGTAGGAAAGGATATTTTTACAAAATGTGGCCATACAATGGCTTGAAACTCAGATTTTGTAGGGAAATAATAGTAAATTTGAAGATTTCATCAAATTTTTGATTTATTCATTAACTCCCAACCTTCCTCAAAGAAAATGAGTCAAAAAAGGCATTTATAAAGCCAACACAATGCTTAAAATTGTATTTACAACTTCTTGACTCTTGCTCTTCCTTTATTTTGCAATTTTGTTGCATTTTACAATTTTTGTATCAACATTTTGTCAATTCTTTGCACTTTTTACATTTGATGCCTAATAACCCTAAAATGACCACCTATGACCCAAAACAAGTTTAAGATGGCAATTTAGACCTTATTACAACATCATATTACCAATTCTAATTCAAAATCCTAAGATTGCCTAATGGAGGCATGAATTTGCAAAGGTCCACCTGCACCATTCTCCCTAGCCAAAAGAATTCCAAGTCCTCTTGGATTGATTGTAATAAGCCTTCATGATTAATTCTCCTCCATGTATTCTTCCATGCCCTGCTTCCATCATCTTGACCTTTGGTTTGAGTTGGTTTATGCCAACTGGTTTCCACCTTGACTTGTCTCTATGAATCTTCTCCTTCATCACAATCTCAATCTCAACACTTTGTCCTCCACTCTACTGCATCTTGATCTACAAATTATTCCTTGTCCAATGAATCAGTACAACAAAGAAATGATATATTAGGGCTATCACAATACCACCACCTATCTTCAACTCTTTGAAAGTCTCCAAGATCAACTCATCTTTGATCATTTCTCCATCCAATCTTGTCACCAACTCAATATCTCTTTCCTCTAAAATTAGGTTTTTCATCACTAACTCTCCTTCATCTTTATGCTTGCGAATACCTTTATCTTCTTCATCTTTGAATTCTCCTTTAGCATCTTGAAAATCATCTTCATCTTCTTTTTTCCTTCTTGTTGCTAATTTTTTTTGTAGTCTTCTTCTCTTGACAATATTTTCAATGGTCCATTCAACTCTCTTTTTCACTTTCAAATGCTAACTTGTGGCTTATCTATACACCTACTCAATCATTTGTTTCATCTTCATCATGGATTCCTGAAACTCTTCATCAAATATTCTCAACTCTTGCTTCAACTCAACAATCTCTTTGTCAAAATTATCTTGTCATTTCCTCTTTTTCCTCTCTTCCTTTTCCTACAAATTCCTTTTTAACACTTCCATATTTTCATCTTCTCAAGCAAGCTTCTCCTTGCTTCACAACTTTTTAACTTTCTTTGCCTTCTCTTGGTAGCAACCAGGTTCTTCTTAACTTGCACAAAACCATAACACACAAACACAACTACAAAACTCTCTACCCAACACCTTCTCTACTCTGATACCACTTTGATGCAATGCTAGAGGAAGAAAAAACACAAACTCAATCTCATTTGTCAAAACTCAAACATTCCTTGTTTTTCCTTGCAACTAGGACTCATTTTCCCTTCGCCAAAACCTTGCTTAAAAACACCCAAATAGAGAATCAGGCTTAAAACTTCTTGTTGAACCTTCTCAACACCTCAGGAAATACAAAAATGATTGAACCAAAATCACTCTTATCTCAGATATCACAAATATGTGAATTCACATAGTGGATTGTCCTTAACCTACTTTTAGGCCTTTTTAGACCTCATTCCCTAAACAACAATTTCCCAAAGCCAAATCTCTTTTTTTCAAATGCCACAACCAAATGTATTTATGTCTACATAAACACTTCAAACCATCCCCCAATTTTACTTCATGATGATTCATCAAACATGTATCCTAAACCTCCATTCTAGATTCCAAATTAGGACAGTTACATCACTGTCATGACAAGACAGTCACCTAATTTCAACACAAAACTTGAGCTTTTAACAATTCCAAATAGAAAAGGGATCTAAAAACTTCCAAACACCCTTTCAAAACAACCTTTCTCAAAAGGAGTACCTTATACATCATCAAAAACTCAAATCCTTGATTGTACATAGTGCATTACCAGATTTTATACAAAATACAGTCCTAGGGTATCATTAAAATTGCCAAAAACCTCATTCTTTCACTCTACAAATTTGAAATATCTTATAATACACTTCAAACTCTTTACTCACCAATTTTGAGGGAATTTTAATGGTAGAAACTTGAGAAATGCAATTTAAAGTGCACACTGCTAACCCTAAATTAGGGTTTTACCTGTTTTTACAAAAAACTACCATATCTCACTTAAAAATCCATCAAATAACATGAAAACAAGTTTATTGCAAAGTAGAATCATAGGGAATTTACTTTGAGTGGAGGAGGAAAGGGTATTTTCACAAAATGTGGCCGTACAATGGCCTGAAACTCAGATTTTGTAGGAAAATAATAGTAAATTTGAGGATTTCATCAAATTTCTGATTTATTCATTAACTCCCAACCTTATTTGAAGAAAATGAGGTTACAAAAGGCCTTTATAAATCCAAAAAAACACCTAAAACTATCTTTACAACTACCTAACTCTTGATCTTCCTTTATTTTGCAATTTTGTTGCATTTTAAAAATTTTGTATCAACATTTTGTCAATTCTTTGCACTTTTTACATTTGATGCCTAATAACCCCAAAATGACCACCTACGACCCAAAACAAGTTTAATATGGTCATTTAGGCCTTATGACAACATGAGATTACCAAGTCTAATTGAAAATCCTAAGATTGCCTCATGGAGGCATGAATTTGAAAAGGTGCACCTGCACCAAGGATACCCATTGGGACATTCTTACACATCCAAAAATAAGGTAGGGTTGCTTTGTATGGAGGAGCTCAAAATTTGATTTTCCTACTTCTAAGAGGGTTTTTTTGGAATGTTTCTCTACAAAATCAGAAATTTTTGGTGAGGAGATCTTTTTCCCACCTAAATGAAATGATCCCAAAACTTTCAAGGATGTATATGATGCCAAGATAGAATTTTCCACCAATTTGTAGCATTTTCCCATGGAGGAAACTTGAGTTATGGCATTTTTTACAAGTTTGAAACCCTAGGCAAGGTTCAAAACGGTTTTCAAAAAAATGTTGATATCTCTCTCAAAACTTTATGAATCCTTCTAAAAAAAAAACAAAACTAAGACCATCCTATGCAACATACAACCACCATTTCATCCATACAGTGCACGCATAATTCATACAATGTGACATAAATCAAAAGAACTAGGGAAAACAAAGAAAATAGATGTGTAAAAAAGAGATTTTATTCCCCAAACTTCATTCCAACCTCTCCTTTCAAGATTACAAGGCTTATTTCAATTTTTACAATGATATTCTAAATCTCCCCAACCATATTTGGATTAGTTACATCAAATTACATTAGTTTTCAAAAAATTGCAAAGTTGCTTGACAACTTTTGGACAATGTTGACAACATTTACATTTTCACTTAACCTTGCACCTATAGACTCCATAATGACTAAAAATGACTCTAAATAATGTGAAATGGCATCAAAGGACATTATTACATGAAATCAACACTCACTTAAAGAAAAATAGAAAATTCATTGCATAAAACCAAGGGTGCACCTGGAACCAAGGGTGCCTTTGCACCATACTCCCTAGAGGAGAAAAGACTCAAGTTCCACTTGAGTTAATACCTGAAATAGTAAACCTACATCATGACCCACTCACCATCTACAAATCATTGGGAGCTTGCATCATAACTTGCAACAACATCCACTTGTAAAGAATACAAAGCAGAAACTAAATCTGCAACCTAGAAATCAATGGCTCCTTTGCTCACAACTTCCCTTTGCTTGCATCTTCTACCTCCAACTTGTAACTAATCCATTTCTTCTTGATAGATGTCATGAAATGCAATAGAACCTTGATTCACTTCAATAGCTTGTTTCATTTTGAACTTGGGCTTCTCACCCCTCAAGTTTACCATCTCAACCAAATAATTTTTTCTTCGCTCTTTGTCTCTAACCATTAGGACAAGCATGGTTACTTGATCAATGGTACTAATCTCTTCCAAAAGAATGATATCATCACTAACCTCCCATACCTCCTTGTTTAATTCCTACAATGAATGTGTAGAGTCTTCACCCTCAATGGAAAATATAATAGATTGAGTCCTTCCTACCTTTTCAACACCATCAATTTTTAGATGTGGAAGGGGCTTGGACTGAGAATCAACCACACAACATATATCATCTGAACTTGCAATGTGTAATGTTTCCCTCTCCCTTGGATCTGCACAATCAATGGCCTTTTCCTTGTCTTTGTTCATATCAAATTGCAAAATAGAAAATGGAACCTCTAACTAAGAATTTAGCCCCCTAACCTCCTCTTGTATTGGGTTACCTTCACCAAACTACCTAAGCAATGCAAAGATAATGTGGGTTTCATCTTCATATTCCAACTGTAAATGCTTAGTATCTTCAACCACATTGAAATATTTTTCTTCCCACTCAGAAACCCTACACGAGGATGAGTACCTATCCTTGGAATTTCATCTACTATCAGATTAACATGCTCCTTCACAAATCCTGAACCTCCAATGGTAATTGATCAACCCTAGTTGTTTTCTTAGCATTCCTATGTTTTTTTATGCTTGCAAAGCCCTTGTCCTCTTTTTCTATGGTTTTTAAAAACTCCTTTTCACTCACCAACATAGCATTAGAACCCATTTTTGGTTCTTGATTTTCCTCTTTCAATGGTGTAAGGGTGTATGAAACTCCATTTTTCTCTATGGCATATGTGTTTTTCCTTCCATCATGCTTGGAATTCCTATCATATTTCCAAGGCCTACCCAAGAGAAAATGGTAAACATCCATTGATATTATGTCATATAAAACCTTGTCCTTATATCCCCTATGTGAAAATCTACCCAACTTTGTTCATTCACAACTACTTGTTTCCCTTTGTTTAACCAAGACACCTTGTAGGGAGTGGCATGAGGGAACCTTTGTAATTTAAACTTCTCTACCATTTCAAGAGAAACCAAATTATCTCTACTACCAAAATCAATAAAAACTCTACGACACTTACCTTAGCTTTTACATGTAGTCCTAAAGAGTGAATTTCTCAATGCTAGTTTCTTCTCCATTGGCCCTTTGATTAGAGTTCTCATCAGCAAAAACTCTCCAATCTCTAGTTCTTCAATGTGTGGTGAAGAATTTCCACTCTCAGCATCATAGCCACCTTATTCAATTTGATTTCTTCTTTCACGTCCAAAAGGAGTAGATGGCTTCTCCTCAGTACATTACCATGTTTGGTGGCCTGCAATTTTTTTGTACTTATAACACTTCCTAGTAAAGCCACTTGAACCCCCTCTTTGGCCTCCAAATATTCCCCTAGAATTTGATCTTCTTCCCCTATAAATACCTCCTGAATCTATAACTTGTTCTTGAACTCTACTTGTCTCTCCTTGACTCTCATATGACTGCCTTGGATCAACAAAAATGCCTCTTCCTTTAGAACTCCTTCCTCTACCCCTGCTTTGCTTTTCTTGCCATCTCCTCAACTCATCTTCAGCCTTGATGGCCAATTGATAGCACTCTTCCATTGTTCTTGGATTTTTTAGGCTTAGTTTACCCTGAAGGTTGTATTTCAACCCATTGAGATATCTTTCCACTTTTTCCACATCATCTCCTACATGGCCTACCCTTATGCTCAATTTGTAGAACTCCACACTATAGGCTTGCACATCCATATCCTTTTGCTTAATAGTTTGAAGCCTTTTAAATAGCTGAATAGTATAATCAATAGGTAGGAATTTACCTTTGAGTTTAGAAACCATCCAATCCCAAGAGGTGATTTTAGATTTACCCTTATTTTTCCTCTCATCTTGTACATAGTCCCACCAAACTAAGGCATGGACCTTCAATTTTTTCTTGGCCAATTTCACCCTTTGTTCTTTTGGTACATCTTCATATTCAAAGTAGTTGTCTAGTGCTCCTATCCAATCTAGGAGTTCTTCACTATCCAATTTTCCTCCATACACTGGTAAATCCATCTTTATCTTAGAACCTTCTCCCTTGACTACCTTCAACAACTTTTCCATCCTCAAGTCATTAGGATCCATCTCTGATGAAAAGCAACCAGCATTGAACACAACTTCACACAAGTGAAACAATGATCCATCACCAAAAATAACAAAAATGCAACAAACTTGACTCATTTGACAACTTTCATAAATTTATTCATCTCAAACAATGATTAAGTGCATTCTAGATCTCATTGGAAACATTGTTATGGCAACCTATAGTTTAATGCAATGAATTGTCATTAATAAATTTCACAAAACAAATAATGAAGCCAATCACTTTAGTGAGATTGAAGATAACATAATTACAGGATTTTCTTCCAATTTTTTATGAAGATCCAATGGTGGAAAAAAAATTTATTGCATTTTTCCCAAAACTGCAAACCCTAGGTAGGGTTTAGACTTTCCCTCACAAAAATGGTCATAACTTATTCAAATCTTAGTGAAATTTGATGAGACTTGAAGCAAATGAAATTAGATTCACATGGAAACAAAATAAAATCAGTTTCAGATCAAAATATGGAATGTACAATCCATACCATCATGTTTTTCAGACTAAAAATTTTGCACAATATTGTTAGAATGGGGCTGTCTCACCAAAATAGTCATATCTCACACAAAACTCAATAAAATTAAATGAGACAAAAATAATTGTAAACTAGAAACAAATATTGTTACATCCATATAGTATAATCCTTCATATGAGGCCATATGAGGTCATGTAATGCACAACTTCAGCCTAAAAACAATGTAAGAATCATAAAATGCAAACAAAATTTGAGGTTTCCATTCATCAAACTTCAAAAATAATGTCTCCAACCCCCAATTCAAGTTTTGGAGGGTTTATTTATACATTTCCAACCAAAAAAAACTATTTTCAACCACCTTTTGATTAGTTTGTTGACAAAACACCTTAATGACACTTTTTGACAAGTTGCTTGACAACTTTCTTGAGCAACTTTTACAATTTTTACAATATTTGCTTAAATTTCACCAAATTACCAAAAATGGTCTTAAACCACTTATTATAGTCTCAAATGAACTTATTTACATCAATAAAGACAAAACAAAGCAAAATCCAAAGTTTCACAATATAACTTAAAATTGCATCAACGATGCTCCTGCAACATACTCCCGAACAAAAGAAAATTCAAGTCCTCTTGAAAGCTAGTCTGCTTCTTCTTCCTAGTCTTCCAATTCTTTTGCAGTTTGTCCTTTATCTTGGAAATTATCCTTGGGTCCTTCTTCCTCTTCCTCTTACACCATCTCTTCTCTAGCAAACCTCTCAACTTTCATGTTCCAAAAGTCCACTTCTTGTGTATATACCTTAGTAGCATCATCTATATCTTCATTATCATCATTAGAGTACCATATAACATGTTCACCATAAAAAATCAAAGTTATTAGATTTCCACAATCCATAAGAGTATGAATAGTTGTTTCTGGATTCGATTGTGTAAGCTTTTTTGAATCAACGTTTCGAATCACACTCTGTGATCCATCATCAGGATAGAGAGCTCAAGGATGTGAAAATTTGTTGCAGACCTAACAGGTATAAAAAGAGGCAGAAGAATGTTAGAGGGATAGGAGGCACAAGGCCCAAGGGATGGCAACATCTTTATTACCATAACTCGCATCATACTCTTGAAAATATGCATACACGCCATTAGCAAACAAATCTGCAACATCTTTATTAGCAACTGTAACAACCCCCATGTTTATATTTTGTTGTGGTCTTTCCTTGATGGATTCCGATAACTGAATATTTTGTATTTACACTATTCATCCCTTCATTATTTTGTATTAACACCTGAGAGGTGTAATTCTATGACTATTATGTTGGATTACATGTTTACATGCTTACATGTTTATATGTTGTTATGTTGTTGACATGATTATTGTTCATGCTGGATTTCATGCTTACATGGCTGGATATTATGCTGGATTACATGCTTATATTTATATGTTTACATCATTGTCCTTGCTTTTGTATGATTATGGACAGGAAAAAGATGATATCATAACACTCGTAACCGAGAGGCTTATGATATTACGACTCTTTTTCCTGATGGTTGATGCTGCTTTAGATATATGGTATATGATTCATGCACATGTACTTTAACGTTTGATTGGAGTGATGCAGGTACTGAGTATCAAATCCACCTAAATTCATAGGCCTGAGCATACTCTTTGTCCCCGATGGTGGTTACTGGAGGTAGTCACAGGCCAAATATCCCCTACCCTAGCCCATTGTACCCTATTAGGGCAGTGTTTTCATATTGTTGTCTTCCATTCGGTTACCTAATGGTAACGTCCGGAGCACCCTTCTACCATATGTGACTTTCTTGCTTGTCTCATTGAGGTATTTTCTTTTGGTTTTCATTAATATTTTATGCGATTATATATATATTTAATTTGGATTGTCAGTGTTTTGACAGGTTCCATTGGCATCTTCACGTATTTTGAATATGGTATTTTAAGGTGGTTAATTTTCTGGGGATTTGAATTGTTAGTTTCTTGAGATATTAAATATTTTATTTAAATATTTACTAATCCTTTTGGGGAGGCCATGTGTATTTTAATATTGCTTATTTTGTGATTTTAATTAATTGTTCCTTTTGGGGAAACTTTAATGCAAAAAAAATTATCAAATGTTTTATTCTCTTTTTGGATGGTTTTGGGGAAAATATAGAAAGGAAAGAGAGCTTTGTTTTAAAGGAGGATTTTATTTTTGAAGAGAAAAGAAAGAAATTTTTGTTTGCATGGTGAAAGAAACCCTATGATTTGGGTAATTGAGTTGGGAGATTGTGAAGGTTTTCGGAGAAGAATTTGTGGGTAGAAAATTGTTGAAATCAGCGTGCCAGTTCTTGCTTGCTCCTTGATTTTGGAACTTGGTCATGCCTTCTTCATTGGGAAATTATCCATTTCAGTTTTGGGGCAATTTGAGGTAATTTTTTGTTGTTCTTCATTGATGTTTGGCTGGTAAATTTTCTTTCTAATCTGGGTTATTTATGTCCTATGAAAATTTGAGGAACTCCTTTGTCTTTTTTTGTCTTGTTTGGAGTTGAATGTTGGATTGCTTTAATTGGTTATTGCTGCTCTGTAGGGTTTTGTGTGATTGATTTTTGTAAATCTCCATCAAACATGAATTGGGTTTATGGGAAAATTTGGATTTATGGGTTCTTTCTTATTTTTCTCTTTTGCCCAAATTGTAAGGAAAAAACGTGTTTTTTAATTTATCCTCATTACCCTCTTGATAAAAATGAAAATTAAGGGTGGATTTCATGTGGGAATGAAAAGACCTCAATTGGGTCTTTGACAGATTTGAAATATGGGCACTTTTATTTTTATGTGATTTTCTTGCCTAGTTTGGAAAAAAATGTTTTTCAAAACAACACTTTATTTTTGGTCCTAAAATAAAAAATAAAAGGTGGATTTCAACTTGAAACACCAAATTCTGAACTGGGTCAGGCTTAGATTCATAATCCGGGCACTTTGATTTTTCACATGATTTCTATGCCTTCATTTCTTGTTGAATTACAACTATTAAATGTGTCTTTAACAACAGTATTAGTTGGTTGTTTTTAATTGGTTTCTTTGAAAAAAATTGTGGCCTTTCCTTTTATTTCATGTATTCTTTGATTTCCTCGTTGGTTAAACGAGATGAGCATAGGTCTAGGTGATAGAGTGGTCATATGGAGTGTCTCTCTACAGGCCCGAGGCCCACAAGTGGCTACTAGGGGAACTAGTAGTAGAGTTAGAGTAAAAAAGTGATAATTAAATAAATTTAATGGGGTAAAAAAATAATAAGATAATGAGTCCTCGTATTGAGTCCTCGTGCATGGCCTTGAGCACTTGTAAAGGCTAAGGATGCACTTGAGAAGGCCCATCCACTAGTACAAAACAACAATATATGACTAAATAAACCACTAAAATTGCATATAAATGACTAATTTTGGTCAAGGACCATTAGTAGTTATTGGTTTGGTCATTTATAACGACCAAATGTATATAACTAAACTATTTTAGTCATTTATCTAGTCATTGATTTAGTCATTAATTTAGTCATTAATTTAGTCATTGATTGTTGTTAACTAGTCATTTATTTTGTCATGGTAGTGATTTATTTAGTCATATATTTAGTCATTAATTTAGTCATTGATTGTTGTTAACCTGTCATTTATTTAGTCATGGTAGTCATTTATTTAGTAATACATTTAGTCATATATTTAGTCATATATTTAGTCATTAATTTAATCATATATTTAATCATTAATTTAGGTCATTAATTTAGTCATATATTTAATCATTAATTTAGTCATTTAGTCATATATTTAGTCATTTTTATTTATTGATTTACATTAATTGGTAGTAAATATAGTCATGAAATGAATAATTTATTAAATATCATAAATTTTATAATACAAAACTAACATAATATTAAACTTGAACTAAAACATAACAAATAAAAATATTACATATACGAACAGACTAAAACATGCTAGAATTAAAAGATTAATTCAACATCATGATAAATAAAGATAATCTACAATAAAAAATTTAATGCAAATAAAATATATCAAGTTATAAAATGTCAAAATTGTCTAAGAGTATATATGTAAATATAATCAAAAATGTCAAAGTTGTCTAAAAGTTTCCAACTCTTTCAAATACACGATGATAATTAAGATCCTTGAATAACACATTCAAAATACTGCATAAAGCAGTGAGCCAAGATGTCTTACAACTAGTAGATGATAAACATGTTCAACTATGTCATATTTTGCAAATATTTTAGTGCCCACCATGTGAAGGTTCCCTCTTTCTCTTTCAAATGAACAAATCCATCTATTTTGTCTTCATAAACAAGGGGTATGTTACTTGTGACCTTTAAAATGTTTACATTTGCATCTCCTATTCCGTTCAAGTTGACTCCATGTACAATAGATAGGGAGTGAATATGCCCAATGCCCACAACATCACCATCAAATGAATCCAACACCCTAACTTTATTCCCTTCTTTGAGTTTATCAATACATTTCTACAAAAAGAAAAAAGAAAAAAAACACATTATATTACATAGATAATGATTACCCTTGTTTGCATAATAAAACAATCATTACTTACTTAAATAGTACTTGCATGTGTGTTAAAATAATTTTGAAAGGAAAATTTCAAAAATAATTGCAATGATACCTTAATTATGAATGTTTTACTTTGAAAATTACCTTAGTAGTCTCACATTTTTCTGATCAAGAGGCCTAGTAATCCAGATGATTATTATCATCCATAGGGTATAAAGTCAACCAGAAAGAGAATGGGGGAGAGGGATTAGAGTAAGCATAGATTTCAAGAACCATTCATTAATCTAATTTACTAAAAAACCAACACTCATAGCTCAATGCTTACAATGTTACTATTGCATTGATTTTACCTACGTATTTCAGCTCTAAATCTATACTCAAGAATGGTGAATACAACCTTAACATCCCTAAAATGCAAAAAACAAAAAACTCAACTACGAGCAAATTAACAACCTGCTAACAAGAAAAAGTAACTTTCATTCCATTACTAGATTTATAATCATTTAATCAATATCACTTATGGTTGATTTTACAAATTTCCAATGACTTGAATTCACTACATCCCAAAAAAATTGATATTTTATGTCATAGATTCATTTCCCTTTCACTCTAATTATTATGCCCAACAGTAAGACTGTTCCAAATCTGAGTAATCGTCCCCAATTTATAAACACATTTATAACATCAAAATAATACTTTATATTCTTCAGATTAATTTCCCCTTTGTTTTGTCTATTGTCCCTAGAAATTTTGGGGAATCAATCCAACTGGGCCCCAGAAACACATCCCACCCACATCTGCAAAAGCTCGTGGAAATCAATTGAAAACCTATGCAACAGTCACAAAATTAGTCCCTAGACATTGTTTCATTGACACAATAGTATTCAACGAAAGGGCACCATTGAAGATCCCGAATCAATGTAATCAGATTGAATGTACTATAACATATGCAAAACAAACAAATATTTTGGGATGGCCTACAAAGTGCTCAAAATATAGTGTAATAATTTAGGTTGTACTTGAATGGATAGTACCAAAGTAGTCTCACCCATCTGGGTACAGTAAGCAACTTAATCAATTTTAGGGCTTTAAAAATGCATGCAATTATCAGGGTCAAATCCATCCACAGTGAGACTTTTTAGGGAATTTAGCAACTCATTATTATTCAAGGATAAAAAATGGAGTTACACTGTTTAATTGTATGGCTCATATAGGCTCTGCACCAAATGACACCAAAATTTTAGTTAAAATTGATGGACATCAGATGATAACAGCTCATAGAAACTAATTTAACACAAACAAGGATCAATTCCCATCAACTGACCAGTAAATAACAATGAGAAACATACTCTGATAGTGGAAAAACAAACCTTTCTAGCATTAAAAATTGTGAGGCCAGCACAAATGGAAACAATCCTAACCAAAAGAAAGTTCAAAATTACCATGCCCTATATACTAGGATAAATTTGAACGCATCATTTGGCAACATTAATATAGAGCGAATTTCATTACATCTTAAGGAAATAAAATTTACACTAGGTTGTTGCACTCATTGGAACTTCTCTGTCACAAGCCCTTTTTGCAGCACGAATGATGTCTTCTACCTGTAAAATGAATATAAGAGAGAGAAAGAGAGGAAAGCCAATCAATACCAGAAAAGGTACCTTCTAATACAAATAAGATTGCTTCACTAATCTTATAATCATAGAACACAAACCCATTATTTCTGGATCAATCTTTTGCATGTAGAAACTATCATCATATTTCGATATATCTTCATTCTAACCCCCTAAACTTCATTCCACAACATGTTTCACAAAACTAGAGAATCCTAACTTCCACTGGCCACAATTTTTATCAAGTTTTACAAAGCTAGATAATGCTGAATTCCAGAAGCATCCATACATCAAACCATGACATGTGTTATTTCGCAATATATTTCCTATGATAGAATATTTGCAGAGTTGTACAATACAACCAACCAAGACAATCTAGACATAAAAACCAACCCTTAACATTTCCAAAATGATGATCAATACTAGCAACATAAATTAATAGCAAGGCTAGCAGGAAGCAGCAACACTTTCCAAGGAGAACAAAGAAAACACAATCACAATAACTACAAAAATAAGCTTGAGAAATAAAATGACGAATACACAAAATATTTAGAAAAAAACTTGTGGAACTGCTAAGCGCTCCAAATTTGCAGCATAAGGCATAGGAACATTAGCCACCACAATTCTTTCCATAGGTGCATCCAGATATTCAAATATTTCCTCAATCACAGAAGTAGTGTTCAACACATCAAAATATGATCATATGACCAAGGGATATATCATCCCAATACAGGAAAATCAATGGAACTCACAGAGATATTACCCAGAATGGATAGAAAAACATCTTACCAAATTTCTACACCAATGCCATGTTGTGGAAAACCTTCTTCAACAGTCACCAGTCTATTCATCTTCCTAACAGAAGCATTAATTGTAGCTCTATCTAAAGGTCGAATTGGACGAAGATTTATAACCTACAACATGAAATGTCAACTCTTATGTGAATCTTCATTAAATAAATTGCATTGAAAACCAATTCACATAATAATCACATTGAAGATATTCACCTCAGCACTGATTCCTTCTTTTGCAAGTTCTTGTGCTGCCTGAAAAAGGAATTTCCAAAATTATTTCATCAAAGCAATTATTAGCACACATTTTACTAACAAAAAACATATGTTCAAAAAAAGGGAAAAATAATGCTACTGCAAATGTAAATGTAAATTCAAATCCAATAATGATGTAGTTAGGTCTTTTCTTTTCAAGTCTAAATCCTATAGTGTTGCAGTCAAGATCATTTTGTATGTGATGTGTATAAATTGTCATGATTCTCACTTGTCCTTCCTACATATAGAACTATCAGAAAGTGACCATACAGTGATAAGTGGCTATTTCTTTTGTCCAAAAATACTCATGAGGAATTATAAATAAATTTTATTTTTTCAAAAAGGAAGGTTACAACATAGTGCATTTATGACTAAAGCTAGACAAGCATGTGACTCCAAGATCTCTAGGTGCACTAATCTTAAAGAGATTTTTTCTGAAAAAAGATATTTTTAACTCATAAAATCCCTCGCTGAGCATGTGAATGCACTCCTTCCTCAACAACCTGTAATGAACTCCTAACATGGTTACAAATCAGTCATTCTACTTGCTACAAATCCAAGGTAGAATAACTCTCCTAATAAATGTGGACTATAGTATGCATTTGAAGAAGGCTAGCTCCACAACTTTGTGAAAGATCTCCTAATGGCTGTAGTTGATCCTGACCATAGTAATTCTCTGAACCCTAATCTGCTGAAGGGTTCAGAGCTCCCATTCAGGGGAATTTCAGTGTCTGTAACTGCATTTAGGTCCAAATTTGAGGATCATTTTGATTTTTGAGGATGTCTCCCTTCTTGGCGATGCCCCCTGCTCTCTTATGGTGTTTTCCAATGATGGAAGTGATTGAGTTACAGCTATAGGTAATTATCCCTACAAATTGCAGGCAAAGAAAATGTTTGCTTTGGTTGTGGATCAGGGTATCGCAATTTCTTAGTTGAAGGATGTAGATTTTTGATAAATAAGGGTTTGCAGGCTAAAAACAGGGAAGGGTTAAAACCTCTAAAATTTTCTAAGTCATCCCATATTTTACTATTTGGGGAAGAAGTAATAGAAGGAGAGGAAAATTTCTCAAAATATAGCTTGATCTGTAGTTTAAATCATTTGTACTTTGTAGCCTAGTGTTTCTAAAATGCACAAATGGATATCCACCAACTAGCAGCCACACATAGGGAGCCATCTAAAACTTTACTTATGCACAAGGATTATTTATTGCAATGTTTGCATCCCTGAATGAGAGACTTTATTCTTAATGATGAGGTTTGGTTATGGGGGAAGCAATCACTCCTATGTAGCCATGGTTTCCAGATTTGAACCCTTTGACGAAATTTTTTCTTGTTTTGCCACAAATTCTTTGAAACTTTTCATGATTGTTCTAGCTTCAATCATAAATCTGCAAGCCAAGCTTCTTGGTGCATGGAAGCCCAACTGCTTTGGCTTCTTTGAAGGAATCTCAAATTTATTCATAGCCCACTCAAGTATCTTCTACTGTTATAAAACCCCCTTGAGGGGATCCTTTATTTCCTTCATTGCCTTCTAAGAAATCTATTGAGAAGGTTCCTTTGGTGGATGATGGTTTATTTCCTTCTTCGCCTTCTCAAAGGTTAAATCTAAAATCTCCTGCTAGTACATGCCCTACAATGCAAAATTTTCTAGGTTATGTGTCCTCTTTGCTACCTTGGCCCTACTCTGCCCATTATTTGTATTCAATCAAGAATTCCTTTAATGGGCTACCTTGGTCAATTTGTGTTGAGGGTCATTCTTTTCCTCCTCTCATATCTTTGTTATGACCCTACATTTTAGGAAATATTAAAAATATCTAAGTACAAAGGTCTTTGGGCCAATTTCAAGGCTTGGGTGGGTTTTAAAAACTTTCCTTGGTGCCATTTCACTATGGTCCCCATTCCCCAAACCCTCACCTTGACTTATCTATTGGTGTTTTGAGCTTTGTTGTGATATCATGTCGAAAGTACTAAAACCTATAAATCCTTGATTCCTACTAGCTTTATAAATATTTAAAGGTCTAGGGCTTCGACTACTTAATAAATCTCATACCAATTAGACAATAATCCTCAAGTACGATCCCAAATTCCCTTGTGCTTGTCTTATGTTGAACCTCTTGAGTCCCAACTCCCACAGTCCTTCGAACTTCCCCTTGCACCAATACCTAAGAATTTGATCACCTCAAGTTCCAATCTACATTATATGGCAGACTCCAAATTTTTCCCTACCATCATACTTAAAGGTAATCATTTTCGGAACTCCGAACTTCGATCCCTACTTGAGCTTTTGAAGTTAATTGCAGGATTTTAGACCTTTTCATTCTCCTCTAACTGGCAGAATGGCACTCAAATAACCTAGCTTTCCCACAAGCTTATGGAGTTTTCTTATCAACCTACCTTTTGCAACATTGTTCTCCTCCCACATCCTTGATTCTATAAAATCCTAAAATTCCATTAGTATGGATTCCTTGGCCCACAAAATATTGTCTTCCCTTGCACCTGTGAATCCCAACTTCCCAATCCCTTCTTACAATTGTACACCCTTAAAGCATGAAAATCAGCAAAACCCCACCATACAACTGCAATGCCCTAGCTACCTACCTACACATCCTAAGATTCCATTAATGCTCAAAATGGATCATGATCACTCAAGTCCTACCACAATGCCTCTAGACTCCTCAAAGGTACAAAATCATGTCTGAAGTGTATGAAGACGACGAAGGTAGTTATGGGCACTAGAATGCCATAGATGAAAGCCCTAGCATTTGCAGGTCTATAAAGAGGTATTCACTATCTCTATATACTCAGAAAGAATATTTTTATGATTCTAGAGTGTCCAACAACATATCCAAGGTAGATTTTTCTACAAGGGTGAAGTATTGTTGCTTTCAGTTTCAATGCTTTGACCTATACGTGACCCCCGAAAAGCCCACTCTAGAAAATAGAGTGCATGGTAAGAGAATGTTATATATACAAGATAAACAGACGTAAGGGTTGTTGATTACAAAACCCATTTTTTAATAGTGTCTCACATAGGTTCTAGGGTATCAAATGATGAAACTCCTAGTCTGTAAATGATGAAGCAACTTTGTAAATCAAGGGAAGTACTAATCTAGTAGGGCTTTTCCTGCATGTTAATGTCTCCATGATACACTGTAGTATTCAAAGAGGGGCTTTAAACCTAGTTATTGTCTCACTTGCCACATTTTCCACCACAATCGTAATCATATCAGATTAACATGTTAGACAGTCTAAGGCATCATCAACTTCTTTGTGATGGTCTTTTCTTATTACATGTGAGGTGCTATTGATTTGAGATAGATAACTAAGCAAGTTCATTTGCAGGTTTCCATATTCTTTGATGTTGTGAATACGCAATCATTATTCCATTGCTAACTTGCTAGCATGTTATTATCCTCCTCACAATTTATGACTATGTTTCCTAGTGGAGTAGGAACTAGTTTGATTGGTGAAAGACTGAATATATTTCAAATTTAATCACCTCTCTTGTTAGATGTAGGAATAGTTGTTAAGTTCCATCATGCTGGTATGATCTAGTGATGCAACTCATTATATATTCTATGTTATCCTCAAACTGGTAAATCTTTTGTGGATCATACTCGTGTGTTTCTCCTCTTACATGTATGTATGAAAAGTTAAGTGGATTCATTCTTAAGGATATGACACTACTTTTATCTTTTGGTGCATTGTAAGAGAGAATTTTCATCTACTTGTTGGAGGTCTTCTAGGTCTATTTGTAGCCAGTGTTGACATGAGTTTTAGGTACATTCTTAGGGATTAATAGCACTATGAGTATGGCTATTAGAGCCTTGAGTCTAATCATTTATTTCTCTTTAATCATCCAATTATTGTTGCACTCAAAATTTTTGTCATCTTCACACAACCAGGCTGTAAGAGAATTTATATTCCTTCTCATGCAAGCTGTAGATGAAATGTAAATCTACTATCAATTCTAAACATATTCCCTATTTTCCTTGATGGAAAATACTAGAAATAAGTCCTGGAATGACAATGAAATCAAGGGAGTGTGATATCATAATAACTAAGATACACACTTACAATCAAATATCAGATGATCATTATTTTTTTGAGAGTTTAGTGGATTATACAATTTTATTTTACACTATGAGAAATAAGCCAAGCAAGATGCATGCAACTTGAAGCTTTAGCTGCCATGTTTTCACCGCATTTATAGATCATCTTTGAAGCATCAATTTATTTTGTTGTAAACATGCAGCTGAAAAAATGAAATTCTGATGTAAAATTCTAAGGTTATAATAAGATCATGATAAGTTGATCCTAAATCAGAAGTCATAAATTCATTTAGAAAATGGAACATAAAAAAATATTTACCTACAAAGCATAGCCAAACATTTTTGAAAAAGTCATGATTGTCACATCCTTCCCTTTTTCTCAATCTGCAAAAGAAAGATTACTAGATAAGACATTGATGCCAAAAATTTTGAACTTACAAAAAAGACTAAACAAAACATATGTACCTTTGCTTTCCCAATTGGAAGACAGAAGCTAGAATCAAGAGATTCTGCTAAGACTGGAAAAGACTCGCCATACCTGTCATGATACAACTTAATAATAAATGATTCCATCTTTGAAACAGTGTATTTTCCTTCTAGATAATCAAGGAAATGTATAGTATACCATTCAAAGTTAGAAAATATTTCATTCAAGATGATTTGACTTTTAAAACTCTCATATTGTCAAGCAAAGTCAACACAAGATTATATGCAATTACTAAAAGCATGGCCGTTATTCTTACAATAATTCATTTCAAGAAATATAACAGGATCTAGATCATGGATGGCAGCTTTTAGTAAGCCATGAGCATCTTCTGACAAATAGGGAACCAAAACTTTTAGTCCTGGGTAGGAACCATACCATGCAGCATAACACTACAAAACAGATAGACACCCAATGAAATTACAATCATCTTGAGCATCTTCTCCTTTACTTCTGATCTCTCTTACACACATGGACACAAAATGACTAATGTTGAACCTAAGAGTGTTGAGCACCAACTCTAGCAGCAGCTCCATTTGGTCCTCGGAAGACAATGGGCATAGAGATTTGGCCTGCAGACATATAATTTGACTTTGTTGCAGAATTTATGATGTGATCAATAGCCTGTAAACAATTAATTATTAAATATTATTTTTAGGCATGAAAAGAGCCATCATATAAGATAGACAACACAAAATTAAAACCTAAAATGTACAAAAACATATATGATATCATCATTACCAAAGAACAACAAAATATAAGGGATATCAAAATAAATGAAGATGAAAAATATTATGCCATAGATTTATGTCTTTATTATCAAATATAGGTTCAAAATGTGTGCTTGTGATTATTACTCTTGCACTATAATAATGTAGAAGTATGTCTTTCATATGTTGCACAAATATTAAGTGAGAAAAAATGAAAGAAAATTATAATATGCCCCAACACTATGTAATGGTTCCCTCACCATCCATGTTGCATTCATTACTCTAAAGATAGAAATGAAGTAATTATAAATTTTTGTACCTGTCTACACAAACATTAAAAATCACAAACTTGAATAGAAATGTGCTTTATTATTCATAAACTAAGGCGCGTGGATCACACTCTCAATAGGTGTTGGGCCAAGAATGTACTAAATTCAATACCCTAGAATCATCACATTGGGATGTCTATAAATATTCTATTATTGACTTGAATATTCTCATGTGCGTGTTTCAAACATAGACTTAAGATTTCCTGTGAGCTTTATCCCATGCAAATTGTTGCTAAAAGCCAATACAAAAAAGCTGAAAATTGATTTGTTACAGATACAGGCTTCCATCTATGAATTTTATGCTAATTGCAATGTACAGCTGCCAAAATATATGTCTATCTAACAATCAGCCTTATACTGAAAACAAAATTCAATATAACATAGAAGAAAAAAAAGAATGGTGATGTTCTTAGTGGTATGCTTGAGAAATCAACTCTTACATAGCATCAGAAATTAGAATAGATCTGGAAATGAGTCAGTATGGAAGGAAGAAATAACATGTAGAAAAAGAAGCAACCAACAGACACATCAACATGAACACAAGGTTTATACTGAAGAAACCCACACGGGGTGAAAACTCCAACAAATATGGGGATGTGCCTTCTTATCCGGTCATCAACTTGAAAGAATACAAGATATGGCTCAACTTTAGAGAAGTGCAAGGCTATTATGAGTTATCTATAGGTTGTTTCAACCTCCTACATTTCTCTTCAATGGATAATAAAAATATGACTTACATTTTTTATTTTTTCACCTACACTCTGGTCTACCACAAAACCAGATCTGCATGACCTCACAGTACACACATACATATTTATGCTTCAAAATAGCTTGCAGCTGTTAATGACTCATTCTGAGAAGATGTAGTCACAGATTGTTAATCATTTAGACTGTAAACAAATAAATGGTCTGGGAAAAGAGTCATTTCTCATTCCATGTAGGTGATTTGTGGTTCTTGTACTGTCATATTTGAACAAATTTTCCAGCATCTGAAATTATGAAGGTGACATTGAACTCCAACCTGCCCGGATGACATTAGACGAATGTTTGAAATATCCAACAGTTGCTGAATTTTTTGAGACAATATCATATGACTTTTGATAAATTTTCCAGTTGCCAAATATGCCAAGATGACATTAGATTATTTCTTCCAGCAGACTTGATTCCTCTTCACTTGATTTTTTTTTTCTGAGTTATAGATTTTTTTCACATTACCTCTTCCTTTGTTCAGTTCAAAATATAGCAAACTACTCTTCAATGAAAGGAAGACAAGGGTCAGCAATAGCAAAACTATTTTGAGGGAAAATTTGCATGGTTTGAGTATTGGATGGATGTTTTTGAATCCTTGCATAATTCTATGGATTCATTTCAGATCAATAGCTTATATGTGGGAAGATGGTAGCAGCTCATAGAAAATGTTCACACCATATCCATGATGCCTTTGAAACTAATAATGACAAAAATTAAACAATCTACTAAATTTTGCATTACCATTTTATTAAATTTATTACTACTGAATCATATTATTAAAGAGTGCAAAATCACTAAATCTTTGAAACTAGCTAGACAAAAAATAGACATGTCTGAAATGCATATATATAATATATATGGAATTGTCCATCCAAACTCCAAGGTGACTATATAATGATAGGATTAATAAGATAGAACTACAATAGTTTATTTAGATTTATTGTCTCAGCCTAGGACAAATATTTCAGAATTAGGAATATAGAAAAGGAGTCAATCAGATGTATTCATTCTCAAAAGAGAAAATAAATTGAAAACAAGTCATTGAGGTACTAGGTGGAATAGTTGAATCTCATCCAAGTTAAAAAATAATTTCCATGATTTTCTTATATTGCTAATGTAATTCAATATAAGGATATTCAATATTATAAGGTGGTAAGTAATAACTCCTATGGATAAAGGCATGCAACCAATTTTCTAGTTGTGGACTTACTACCATCATAACATGTACACAATAGGAAGGGCACAACAATGATGTAGATCACATCATTACTCTACCTAGTGAACAAAATATTATAAATAAAACTCAAATAAACAAAACCAAAGTACAAAATTATGTGACAAAAAAAATAGCATTCAAAACTAAAAGACAAGCACTTAAAGACTAGTTAAAACACCAACTTGCATAGAAAAATTGAATGCCATGAACTCCACAATGGGTTTCAATCCATAATATGTTGCACCAACACCAATGTCGTTAAAACTAGCCTGCAATGGTAGAATACATGAAAACATAAATTGGCTATATATTTAAATAATAAAAGATATAATGGAAAAAAAAATCTTTTGACAAGATTTCAATTAGCACATTTTAGCTTCAAAAACTTGCAAACCTTAGTAATTAGGGTATCAAGAACCCTGTCAGGTCCAAAATTTTGTAGAAGGCCTTTAGAAACCTATAAAGAAACACAAATATAAGTATATCAAATTTAAATATCTCAAATTTTAAAAAATTTAGTCAATTATTCAATAGAAAAGGGTTCTTATCTAATTATTATATAATTTTGATAAAATTTCCACAAGTAAATTACCTTATATGCTCCTTGGTATTAACCAACCTAGTAAAACATTACTCACCAAGAGTAGTAGGCACTTTCTAATAATAGTATGGTTGACTCAATACATAATGGATATTAAGAAGTTCTTTAATGGAAATTTAGACTTGTATATGGTATTGAACAACACAAACCTCTTCTCCCATTAAAAATACTTTTGGATCCATAAACATTTCTTCCTCAAGAGCTGAGTTAAGCACATCATGCACTGTCATCCGTAAAAAATTGTTTAGTTACAATCTAAAGAAAATAAAATTGAAGTTTGTTTATGTGTTCAATTGGTATATGAAATTTACTTTTGCAAAAGTCATATGTAAGGTGCATTAGAAACAAAAAAAAAAATTAAATGAATTCACTTGCTATAGAGCTAAGATTGTGCAACCTTCTAGAGTGCATAGTCCCTTCATATAGAAGATATCTATAAAATTTCAATAGAACATACCACTTTGTGGAAAACTATGTCAATAAATTAAAATAATTCATGATTCCCATGATGCATAGATACTAAAACTTACTTCTCCAATCTCTAAGACTCTAGGTTAGTTTATCTCACTCAATATTATAGAACAAAATGCAAAGCTTCAAAGAAAAAATTTAAATAACAAAGAACAATCACAAATGGTTTATAGTGTATTTTAGGGTTCCTAGACAACTCTGAAGTTGGAAATTAATGAAGGCATAGTCAAGCAAGGAATCAACTAAAAATCATTAAATGAGGCAAGACTAGAAATTGTTATTTCCTGATCTAGCAGAAAATTGAAGAAAGCATTTTAATGGCCTCAACTAACATTCATTAGATGAGGCAAGACTGGAAATTTTTATCACTTGATCTAAAAAAATTTGAAAAAATAGGGTGTCTACAACTATAAATATAAACTATGTAACATATGGGTGTCTATTCTATAATAGAGGATTGGAGTATTAGCATTAGAAGGAGAGTATGTGGAAGTTGAGGACTGTCAAAGCAAAGGATCCATGAAATTTAATAGTGCATTTTTAAGGGACAGTCATGGGACTGTTAGAACAAGGTGTTGAAGAGACCTTAATTCCTCTTATGCAAATATCTAATGTTGATTAGTTGAAGTACATTGAAAGTAAAGAATGGGCATGAGGTTGCATGTTAAACCCTTGGCAAAGTTTATCAGGATAGTCAAAGAGTATATGATTGAAAGGGAATATTGTTTAAGGGCAATGATTCATGACCTCAAAAGTATGCTCTTGAAAGAGGACTACAAAAGCAAGATAAAATTTTAAACTTCAAAGCATAAATACTATGCATGAGGACAATCAGAAGCTTCTATATGCATGATATAAAAGGCAATCTTCAAGAGCTAATGAGAGCTCATAGTCATTAGTATGAGGGACATGGAAGCCAAAATTAGATAGTCAAAACCCTATTGCCTGCCATAGTACATGGGCACAAAAATTCTCTTTAAATCATAAATAATCAAAAATACTCATTAAAAAATAGGGATATCATTGATGAACATGACTAACAAACAACTCACTCACCTAGCTTCCACCATAGATTTCCCTCACCTTTTTTATAACGTCCTCAACAATCCTTTCTCGATACTTCTTCAAGGCTAGGGATACCCTATGCCTGAGCGCTAAGCCTAATCCAAAATTACAAACACCAAATTTAATCAAGAAGAAACCAAAAATTCATACACCTGCAAAGAAAAATAAATCAATTCAGAATAATAAGAAAAGAAAATTTGTACCGATAGTGAAAACAATTAATTTTTTTGAAAAACTAAAAAAAAAGTACACCCACTTGAAACCAATGTGCAAATAATGAAAAATAATTAAATAATCAAAAAAATGGATTTGAATTCCTTCACATACTAGCCCCAAGGATATTAAAAGCAATGGGAAGATGCTTTATATTCTACAAAATCAGTGTGCCAGCACGACTCAGCTATAAATTATCCATGATCCATTTCAAAGCATAAATACTCACTTTCATCTACAACAACCAATTTATTTCTTCTGTTAACACCCTCCATTATAATGATCTTTAGTTCAATGCCATGATTGACAAAATAAAATGCATGTTGAATGAGGGAGGGAAAATGAATCAGAGGGAAATAAAAAATTTAGTTTAGAATTTTTTTTTATTGTCTTAATTTAAGACAATTAAAAAATAAAAAATATAATTTAAAAATAAAATATATATTTAAGAAAAAAAAAATTCTTAAATTAATAGTGGTGTCTCTGTCATTGCATCAATGTCAATGAACCTTTAATATTGATGGAGTCTTTCTTAAGCCAATTTTTTGCTCTGCAAACCAAGGGAAAACCCTAAAATTCAAGAGCTAAAACACCAAATTGTTGATTAAACTTCCAAACTTCCCTCCAATGTTCAATCACAATGTTTTACACCAAAAATCAACTACCTAAAATTCCCTCCAAATCCATACGTGACCCGACCAAGGCACCAAAAATACCTATTGCTAAAATGCACCAATAAAAAACTATTGCGTGGAAGGCATGTGAAAATTAATCTTCATTATTAGGGAAAAAAAATTCATCTATGTACATTGTCATTTTAATATAGGTTGTGAAAATTAAGATTAGCATGATGTGCTCCTAAAATTACTAGAGTTCAAACTTGTATAAAAATATAACATCTATAAAAATGATCAACACACAATTGATTTCATAGATTATAAAATAATTCTATTTTTAAAAAATAATTAACAATATAAAGCCTGAAAAAGAAAAAAATTGCATACCAAAAGTGATCTTTTTTATTTCTATTTCGCATTATTAAGATGGTCGAGTATATCAACAAGCAAAGATAGAAGTGAATCAATCTTCATGTTTAGGGAAAATCTTCATTTTTAGGGAAAAATGTTCTTTTTTTAAGGGAAAAATCTTTGTTTTCAATAGACT
Organism: Sequoia sempervirens; assembly: GCA_007258455.2. Taxonomy (NCBI): domain Eukaryota; kingdom Viridiplantae; phylum Streptophyta; class Pinopsida; order Cupressales; family Cupressaceae; genus Sequoia; species Sequoia sempervirens. The sequence continues at coordinate 3,354 of VDFB02257246.1, read as the reverse complement.
CGACCATTACGTTTCTACAAGCCATGTAAATTGAATCTAATTGCTTCTAGAAATAACTACTTGACCTTACGTTTTTAAGGCACTACTTCTAGAAATAATTACTTTTACAGACATTACGTTTCTACAATCCATGTAAATTGAATCTAATTGCTTCTAGAAATAACTACTTGACCTTTTGAAATGAAAGTGTCTACAAGATAGCCCTCAAAATACAATTGGATTGTTTAAATCATATTTTATTAGTGTGAAATTGACCACACCTCTCTTTTGATACATTTGACATGATAACACAACAAGAAAATCAAACTGGCTTCAAATCATAGTTAAAAAACATTAATGATTCATTAACATAATGAGAAATAAAATTTAAAGAATGTAAATGTTAATTTTTTTTATAAAATATGTGAAGGCCTTAAGACTACACTGAGAGGCAATGTCTTCCATGTAATAGGTATTTTTCATGCACCAAGCAACCTAGGCGGCCAAATGGCCCACTTAGGTACAGATCCCATGAGTGGGGCTTAAGCTCTATGGATTATGATCGAATTTGAAAGAAAAAATAATAGAGGAGTAATAGTCATTTATTTAGTCTTTGTTATTTGTCTGACCAATTATTTAGTTGTGATTTTACCCGATGACCAAATTAGTCATTTATTTAGTCATTTATACTTCTGAATTGCAAAAATTAGTAGAATTTAGTCATTTAGTCACGAAGTCATTTATTTTCCAAATTTTCTAATTAGTGATCCTGGCTCCATAGGGCGCTGAGTCATCTGTATGTGGGGTGTGGATTCAGGCATGATTGAGTCTCCTCATCCCTATGAGAGGTGTACTTGATACCATGTGATTCCATCCCTTCGAGCATGCATAATGACACTAGATCTGATATGCACTCTATTATCTAGCCCTTGGTAGTCGTGAGTAGTACCCATCATGATATTGGATGAACATTTCTTGTTGTGACTTTGATTGTGTGCATTTCCTTCCATGTTTGCTTTGTGATTGATGTGAGTATTGGCCTTACCTTTCCTTTGTCTTGCTACCTCTATTTGGGCCTTGTGACTATCTCCGAGCACGATGGGGTGGCCTCTTTTGAGTCCACATGGTAGGGAGGTGTTTCCACCGCCATTGGGGACTGGTGTATAGGTTATTGAAGCACCAGTTGGAGTCCTCCCCTCTTTTGTATTTATCTTTTTGATGATGTATTTTATTCATGGAAATGCTATTGTATTCGTACTTATTCCTTTATGCACATTGTACTCTCTTGAGAGAGAGAAAGAAATCATAAATTTAATGAGAAGATATGTGATGATCATGTTTGGCTTATAGGTTCTGGTGTTGGCATTGGACTCACGTGTATTATTACAATTCTTTTATGGATTCTTTCCTTCTTTCTTTTTTTATGTATAATTAGAGCTATGGATGTACTTTCTTCCTTTATGTATCATGTTGTTAAATTTTCAGCGCAATACAACCTACTGTAATAATCTGTGTAGTTGTTGCTAAAGTTTCAGAGTAGCACAAAAAGTTTCAGAGTAGCATAGAAATTTCAGGAGCAACGCTGCTAAAGTTCCGGAGCAGTGAAGAAAGTTTCAGAGCAACGCTGCTAAAGTTCTGGAGCAGCGTAGAAAGTTTCAGAGCAGTGCTGCTAAAGTTCCAGAGCATTTTCCCTGGAGCTATCTTATTTGCTCATGTCTGGTTTTTCTTTGGAGGGTATATTAATCCTCTCCCTTGGGATACATTAGGCCATACTTGGCCTTGTATGTGATCATTTTTAATGTATTGGAAACTACTTTTTGTGTATGTTATCCTTTATGTTTCTTTTAAGAAAATTATCTTGCCCTCTTTCGGCTCTTAACCTTCGAGGTCTTATAGTGGGATGTTACATAAAACTTATTATGAACATCTTGAGTATCAATACCAACTTCTTCAACAACAATCTTATCTACTTGTTCATCAACAAAAATTTCATCAACTACTTGATTACCAACAACAACCATATCATTTATCTCAACATCAATATGTTCATCAAATAAAAAAGAAGTTTGTTCATCTTCAAACACAATTGGAATATCATGCATCTCAACTTGTAACTTACTTTGCTCAACAAACTTTACCTCTGCCTCATTTTCTACCATCCTTGCTTGTCTTTTCCTTCTTTGAATAATCTTTTTGATGGGCCACACAACTCTCTCCTTCACTGTCAAATGCCAACTTGTAGCTTGCCTATACAATTGCTTCATATTAGCCTCACATCTTTCTATGTTCTTACTCAGTTCCTCTTCCCCTTCTTCTTGGTCACTCAAGTCTCCTATGACCATTCCTCTTCTGACTTGTTTATAGGGTAGCAAGCCTCTCTTGCATGTCTCTCCTTCAACTCATTCACCTCTCTAGCAATTGCATTCCCTTTTGGAGGCATCTTTGTTTCTTCTTCACTTCAAATCTTCCCCTCTTTAGATCAACCTACACTCTAATACCAACTTGATGCAAAGCAGGGTGTACAATGACAAAAAAACCTTATACAACCACTTACAAGTGCCTTTGTTCATCAAACTATGGGTTTTCCTTCACAAACCCTCATTCTTGCTTGTAGCCTTTCAAAAAGGCCTTGGACATATCTTTTGACCCAGACCTGATCTACAAAAAAGGAGACTCATTTAGGATACCAATTTGGTCATTCTTATACATATCTAAAAATAAGGTAGGGTTGCTTTGTACGGAGGGGCTCAAAATTTGACTATCCTACTTCTAAGAGGGTTTTTTTTGGATTGTTTCTCTACAAAATCAGAATTTTTTGGTGAAGAGTTCTTTTTCCCACGTGAATGAAATGGTCCCAAAATTTTCATGGATGTAGATGATTCCAATACAGAATTTTCCACCAATTTGTAGCATTTCCATGGAGGAAACTGGAGTTATGGTAGCTTTTTGCAAGTTTGAAACCCTAGGCAAGGTTTAGAACAATTTTCACGAAAATGCTCATATCTCTCTCAAAAATTTATGAATCCTTATCAAATAAAAGCCAAAATAAATCTAAGACCCTCCTCTACAACATACAACCACCATTTCATCCGTACAATGCACCCATAATTTGACAATGTGACAGAAATTGAAAGAAGCAAGGAAAACACAAAAATAGATGTGCAAAAAAAGAGCTTTCATTGCCTAAATTTCATTCCAACCTCTCCTTTCAAGATTAAAAGGATTATTTCAATGTTTAAAACCATATTCTAACTCTCCCCAATCGTATTTGGTTTAGTTACATCAAATTACATTAGTTTGCAAAAAATTGCAAAGTTGCTTGACAACTTTTGAACAATGTTGACAACATTTGCATTTTCACTTAACCTTGCACCT
>VDFB02257245.1:0-25193 GCA_007258455.2 Sequoia sempervirens | reverse complement strand
TGACATATTCATCTACCTAAGCTGCAAAATCCTCCCGTCTGATATCACCTGCAACATTAAAAAGACCTTTGTTAAAAAGGCATCCTGATTTGTGATCCTAGGTGATACCCTTTACTATCGAAGCATCGAAGGGACATTACTACGATGTCTTAACCAAGAGGAGGTCTTGACTACTTTAACATAAGTACACAATGGCATATGTGGTTCCCATTCTAGTGGTATGACTTTAGGTAAGAAACTGTTGAGGAAGGGGTACTACTAGCCAACCATTGAAAGAGAAGCTCATCAATATGTGCAGAAGTGTGTCCAATGTCAACAACATGGAGATCTTATTCATGCTCTAGCTCAAGAGTTGCAACCAATGATCACACCTTGTTGTTTCTCGTAGTGGGGGCTTGACCTCATAGGAAAGATCACTCCAACCTCATCCAATGGCCACAAATTTATCATAGCAACTACTAAGTATTTTACCAAGTGGTTCGAAGCCATTCCTATGACCTACATAATGGGGAAGAAAATTGCTAAGTTCATCTTGAATTACCTAATCTACTATTACAGTGTTCCACAAACCCTTATATTAGACAACAAAACACCCTTCAAGAATCAGAATGTGAAAGAGCTATGTCAAAGATTCAACATCCAACACCGATTCTCTACCCCATATTACCCCTAGGGAAACGATCACGTTGAGTCTACAAACAAAACCATTTTGAAAATCCTGAAGAAAATGGTCACGAATAAACAGAATGAAACCCACTAAAACTCGTCATGAGCCTATCAAACCAATATTCACAACAGTGTAACCCTATTCTCCTTGGATCTGCTGCTGCATCAAAATCCATTTTTCCTATTGAGGTTGAGCTCCCACCACCAAAGGAGTGTCACTACAAAACTTGATCACCTGGCGAAGAATACAAAGCATCTCAAATTAATGAGCTAGAGCTATCTGGCACTTTACTCCATTTGAAAGTAAGCATCATCAAAATTGACTAAAACTAAGCTACAACAACAAGATCTAATGTTGATCTTTCTAGGTAGGAGATCTTGTCCTAAAGTAGAATCAACAGAACCTTCTAGATTAGGACAGTAAAGGAAAGTTTGAGCCTAACTGGTTGGGTCCCTTTGTCATCACAATAAGCTATAGATCAGGAGCATACCAATTGTCAACACCTAAAGGTGAACCCTTGCAGGAACCAACCAATAGCTTGCATCTTAAAAAAATTTATGCCTAGTCTTGAAGGGTATAAATCTAAAAATACAAAAAAATAAAAATATGATCAAAATCCAAAAAAATGAGAAAAGGGATTGAAAACAGTAAAGAAAAATAATTGTACTCTAGTGAAAACCACTTCGATGGCGCTTTGGGAAAGTACCTTGGTGAAAACCTGGAAAATAGACACCTTATGTAAATAAAGAACCTCCATCTATCTAAGGCTCTTTAACCTATCATTCCATTCATTGCATCGTATCCTTCATCCTATTTCATCCATCACCCATCCTCGTCCATGTCATAGCTTGATATTGTGAAGTATCATATCCCCTTAGTACTGCTTGGCATGTTCTAGAGGTTAGTTTGTCCTGCCTATATCAAGGTAGTCTATCATTTAACATTGGGGGCAATTTGTTATGTATCATATTAGGTTCTTGTATATCTTAAGGTCATCAAAAAATATCAAAAAAATTCATAAAATTGGAATAAAAAAATACCAAAAACATTCATAAAATGATCATCAGAAAATCCAAAAACATGCAAAATCTGGTACAACTAAAATCCAAAAACATTCATAAAATTGTAAAGGAAAAATCTAAAACATCCAAATCACATCAAAAACCCTAAAAAGGTCGAACATTGAAAATCCAAAAACAAAACCATGTCGAACTATGGGTCTCTGAGCTTGAATGTAGGCAAGGCCATCATTGATGTGCCCCCGAGACACCCTAGGTTAGTCCTTTAGGAGTTCGCCATAATAAAATGACATCCATCAAGTGTTCATATCTCATCTCTAATAAGCCGAGTCAATCAAACTACGTGGTCTCTATGTGTATAACGTAGGCAAGGATTATCTTTGATCAACCCCCAAGGCCCCTAGGATAGGTCTGTTAGGTTAGGTTCTTGGTCGAAACTCAAAAAATCCTAAAACATTCAAATATCAGAAAATCCCTAAACATTTGAAAAAATGAAAATCCAAAACATTCAAATATCAAAAAAGCACAAAAACATTGGAAAACATACAAAAAACCTAAACAACCTCAAATATCTTAGAGAAAACCCTAAAAAAGCCTCAAATAATAAAAAACATAAACATTCACATAAACTTTCAAAAAGATCAAAAATAGCCTCAAAACATTTCAAAATACCAAAAACATTGAAATAATCCAAAAAATCCAAAACCACCCATTTTATTTCGCTTTCACTCGCAATAAACCTGTATCCATAATAAATCAACCATCATTTTCAACCTTTGGCAAAACAAATAGAAAGCAAGTGTATCAAGTCATAAAATGAGAACCTAAGTGTCAAAATCTAAAGTTTAGATCATAGTTAAATGTGTCAGTGAAGTTTGCATTAACAACACATCATAGCATCATCATCCTACATCAAACCATCTGATCAACATGTCCTAGGATGTATCCTTCCTGCGATGGACATCAGTATCAAACATTATCTTAGCTAAACTTAAATTGGAAATAGTTATAGACAACACTAGCTATTTGTCTTTAATATTTTCTTATGATTTATCTTATTGACCCATTCTGAGGACCTCTTGATGATGTCTACTCAAAATGATTTAGAGAGAAAGGAATGGGGCATCGATCATTATCTTTCATTTGTTGTGCTTGTGGGTATTCTTGTAAAAAAATATTGGCACATACTTGCTTAGTTGTGTGTAGGAAAGTTGTTCAAAGTAGATTGTTGACTATTACATATGCTTTGGTCCAATATATTCTAAGCTTCTAACTTACATTCCAACGAGGTTTCTGTATGTCAAGGTGTGAACAAGAACTATCCTATCTATTTGTAGGGTCAAAGTCCATTACACTAGATACAACGCCATCCTGGTTATCAATACCTTGATGTATTGTGTCTATGTGTTATATCAAACAATGAGGAACGATGAAAAATCCCAATCCCAAGATATGAGCAAATCATCATCATCGTCATCATCATCATGCATCTCTCATCACCATCTCTAATAAAGTCTCGGTGGATCATAAACTTGTTGGATATTTTGAGGCAATCATCAAAATCAACGGCCATTCATCTTATTTCTCTATCTTCTCTCCACGCTAACCTAGTACCATGACAGTCAACAAAAACATCATCAATGCATCCATCATGCATCCACAAATCATCAACATACATACATCTTACATAATCATCAACACACATACATTCATATGCATACATCATCATCATCAAAAATTGCACAAGGAAATATAAAAAAGAAATGCATCCATATCATTTGCATAAGCATAACGTCTGCATATCATATTATCATCCATCCCATAGCATGTCATGAAAAGATATTGAAAAAGAATCACATCATCATATCAAGTGCATCCGTACATACAATAAGCATGAAATAAAGAGAACACATCACATCACATCAATTCCGTATCATATATATATCAAAAAATGGTGAGTGTCATAATACAATATTTGAATCAATGTATGTATATTGATCAAAAATACAATATCCATGAGGCTATCAAAAAGGAGCCCATGAATGTACAACTGTTGTACATCGTCATACCATGCTGGCATCTGAAGCCAAGATTTCCATTTGAAGACTGTCATATCATCAATGACCCTACGCCAATATGAAAGGTTGAGCTGCCCTGTGTGTTGTAGTGTGATGGAACCCCTGTACCTCCAGACAACAAGATCATCTAGCTCTACATCTGCCATCTAAAAAATTGGTTGCAACACAAGAATGTGCTCCCAAGCCTAGATATGTAGCAGAGTGACCCCTATACCAATGGCCCTTCCATCACAGTATACAAAGTCGTGCATGTCATGATATACAAAGGCTAGCCTCACTTTCCCCCAAGCATACTGAGTCCTGAACAACATCCTATGCCAAGCCAGGCCCCATCTCAGACTAAATCCTCTACTCCGTCAATCTGGAGCAACCAAACCTGAGATGATAGCAACAACGATCAATCTAAAAGTGGGCACTTGCCCTCTGTACATCTCAAGGTCAATCTAGGAAGTGACTAGAACGATTTCCTCTAGGCCCATCACCTCATGGAATGCATTGTAATCGGCATCGACATCATATATCATGCACTCACCATGTATCAACAAACACAATATCCACCATACATCCTCCAGCGTAAGTGTCGCCTCGCTGGTAGGAAGGTGGAACAATGAGGTCTTGTTGTGCCATTGCTCACACAGTGCTATCATCATCGCCAAATGTGTCTGGACAACAGGCACATATGTAACTTACCACAAGCCAATCTCTCCCAAGTGCTCCTATCGCAACTCAGATAAATCATCAAGTCTTTACAAAACTATGGGCCGGTGCTCGTGGGACATCAAAGGTGGAATGACTTCCTGCACCCACAAAGTGCACGACGTCAACATTAAAAAAAAAATTGGCATTAGTTTGGAGTTTTAACCCTCAAAATGACAATAGTGTCACTATTTACAATAACATTGCTATATTTCAAATTCCAAACTACAACACCCGATGCATTTGAATTGTAAATCACAAGTTGCGTCGCCTAAAACATGTGCATCATAATTTTGAAATTTGGAAAACCCTAACCCTAATTTTCAAATCAAGAAGCACATCACTATAAACATATGCATCACTATTTGGAATATGAAATCCTAATTCTAAATTGCGAATTGCATCACAATTCACATATGTGTCGCTAAAATTCGAATTAGTGTCGTCGATTCTAATTTTAGCGTTGCTATATAGTGACACTGCCAAAGATCAAATTTCAAAGCACATTAAATGCATCAAAAATTCAAATTTCAAATCAAGTTTCGAATCACATACTGGTGGTCCTATGCCTAGAAGCCTATGGTACTCTCAAACTCGATTAGAAATGTGTCATGGGAGTGCACGTTGTGCCATCTCGCCAGAGGATCATAGCTCAAAATGCACGTGCCAATTTTTCCAAACTAAACCTTATTTTGCATTATTTTTTTTGTGTTTTTGGCATGGTTTTTTGCATCCTAAAGCCTTTCCAGACCCCTTGGGCAATATTTTAACCTTTGTGGAGAAATCAACCCAAAATTCTAAATTTCTGCCTAATTTCTCGAGGGGGCAGGGAACCAGTTTATTCCTTCTGTTGGGGCAGCAATGGGGCATCCAAAAATCTTTTATTTATTTATTTAAGTAGCAGTTTTTTAATTTGAGAGGCGTTAGTCTTTGAACCGAAGCAACAGGTACCTCGCTTTAAAGAGGGGAAAAATGTAGACATTGAAAAATGTCCTGAACAATATCATACACTCGAAACAGGTATACTAAAATAATTTCCTCTTGAAACCCATCCTCTTTTCGCTTAATTAATTGAATTAGTCTAGCTAATTAATTAATGGCATCATTTTCACTTATTAACCTAATTTATCAAATCAGGTTAATTCACCCCCTTTCACGCTAACACTTCATCCTATTAAATTAAATAAATCAAACTATTTAATTTAAATCCCTAAATCTTCGTATTTAATTAAATAACCCTAAGTTATTGAATTAAATGCCATTCCACCTTTCCCCCATTCATTAAATCATTTTATTTAATGAATATCATCTAAATTCTTCTAAATCCCCTAATTGCATTTATTAACGTTGTTTAATTATCAATTATCTTAATCTAATTCCTTCCCACTTGCAAGGAAATATTCCAAGGGAATATTCCTCCTTTTCACATTCCTTCAAAGAGGGGATATTCTCATGGAATATTCCTTTGCACAATTTAATTTAGTTTTAATTAACTAAATACCCTTTTTCCTCACCCATGAGAATATTCCAAAGAATATTCTCTCTCCTCAGTCATTTGAAAAAGGGGAATATTCCTTTTTCTCAACAAACTTAGTTTCTTAAGCAAGTTAACCTTGTGACCTCTTGTGCAAGTTAACTTGTGACCTTTTGAACAAGTTGAAAGTGTGTTTGTTTGAGGGAATGTGAACCCTTGATTAAATCTCATCTTGCATTTTCACCCTTTGATGAGAATCTATGATCCATGCCTCTTCCTTCTTCCATCCTTGATCGTTGATTGATCTTTTTAATCTCATCCATTCATCTCTTTTTACCTATTCTATAAATAGAGCTTGCCTCTATTGAATAGGGATCCATCTTTCAGAGCAAACTTATGCTGTTGAAATCACTCACACTTACACTCATACTTTGCACGCATTTAGCATATTTTAATTTAAATTAGTTGCATAATATCCTATCTTTAATTAATGGCTTCCATAATGTATCCATTTAGCTAATTAGATAACTAGGGTTTGAATCTTTTTAGTTTAAATCTCATTTAGATTAGCTTAGCATTTGTATATCTTTATCATTTTAGCATAGATCATGTTTAATTAGCTTGCATCAGGCTCATTTAAATTAAAATCATGTTTACATACACATCTCACAACTGTTCCATCGGTTTTCTTTAATAAAACTGATTGGGGCAAGCTCATTTACCCATAGGATTGGGAAAGGGTTGTCGTTTCACATCAACACGATACCAATCTCACAACGGGATAAGTTTCAAATGGGTTAGAGTAGACAATTAAACATTTTTCGTTGTTTAGAATGCTTAGTTTGATGAATGTTTAGTTTAATCTCCATTTGAATGATCTTGTTGAGATTTGACGTTAGTGGCTTCGTTATGCTTTGATTCTTCATGGATCAAGCTTAATTTACCCATACTAATCCATCTGATCACAATTAGGAACTATAAATAATGTTGCTATAGGGATTGTTCAAGGCCACTACATAAGCAATAAACAATACTACTGAAAAGATTGTATGTAGGTGATAGTAATTGTAATACTATAAAAATAGAAATTTTAAACCACAGAATAATCTTTTTACAAGTTGAAAAACATGAAAATGAAAGAACTTGATAATTGATAATACATAATCTTATGCTAAATCAATCTGATTATATTCCTATTGTTCACACTTCTAATATGGAAACTAAACCACAATATTTTAAAATAAAATCACACAAATGAATGATTGAAAATATAAAAGATATCACCACATTTCTTGAGAGGTGTCCCTTCTCTTCTTCCACGTGGTGGCTAGAAGAATTTATTTCAAACTCTTTGAAACTTCAAGGATTTCATCTATTATGATGTTCTAAAAAATACATGCATTTCCATTCTATGCTACTAAACTTTTTTCACGCTATTACATTTTCTCTATGCTATTTTTTTCATGCTGCCTCTTACAAATTTATATAAAAGATAGGAAAATAACAATTCTAATCATGGCCTGAAGGGTCACATATGTGGTAATATTGGCCGAATCACAATGACGTGGCTTTACAAGATATACACTTAACTATAATGCTAGGGCTTTGTTGACTCATATATGTGGCAATCTTTACCTCTATTACTATGATATTTCTTGCGGGCCCCTCCTCCATACTAATTGCATTTAGGGACTTATTCCCTTTTTTCGGTTAGTATGTGGGAGCATTGGTGACACATTTTAAATTCCATTACTCTTGGGAATACTACACGATACTGGTCATTCTTCATTCCCAAGATCAAATCTAAGTGACTAACAACTATTTACTTGTCTCCAATTTGGGGAAACATTCCCATTTTTTTTTGGGCAAGTATTCCATATATAGCAGCATCACCAAATTTGTAGACTACAGAGAAATTTGATGTCATTCTCATTTAATGACTTGTATTTACTACCACTTCTTTGGTACTTGTGGCTTGTGTGAATGTCTCCTTCACATGTGCTTTTCCCATGAAATTTGGGAATGTCTGGGTGTACGTGGGCCACCAATTAACATTGGGCTCATGTGCTTAGCAAATCTGATGATCCTCGTATCTTATCAATAATTCAAAATTGCACTATCCAGGTACGTTAAGGTCATCAAAAATCAATTTTGTGAGAAATGGCTTGGATCTATCATTTTGTATATCAACATAATTAAGTTGGCATTCCATGTTATCTGTGCACCACCTTTTGGTGCAGTAAGATTAAAATGGCATTTATTACCTTACTTGCACCATATGACTCCTAGCGTGTGATGGTGCTATTAAGAGGCTATCTCTAGTTTTTTGTCTTTGCATCTTTCTTTCTTGCTTCTTGTAGAAGACACAATGCAAAATACTTTCAAAGTGGTGGTTCTGCCAAGATACCATGAACTAAGGGATGCAAGGCCCTTTTGCACTGAAAAATTGAGTTGAACTTGCATCTTGGAATGCAAACCAGTGGAGGACGCAATAAGGACGGTTTTGGGGAACGAATGGTTAGAATTCCATTCCATGTCACTCCCACATGAGGTAGCATCTTGTTTTGTATCTAATTTAATGGATGTTCTTTGGTGTGGTGAGATGGTTAAATTCTTAGATGGCTCTTACATTCTACCTCATGTTTGTCCTCTTTCTTCATTACATAATACTCTTGAGGATTATGACATTTTAAATGGATCTAACCTTGTGGGAAGTGTTCTTTGGCGCCAATTCATCCTCTCTGATTGTTCAATTTCGGCTCTCTTAAGCTCAATAGCTCATGGCTTGCTTGATGATTACTCATATGACTTCATCAAAAATTTACATGGGCTCAAACCAAGATTGGGTCATATAATTTCAAATATGCTCCTGGGTCTCTTTGACATGGTGCAATTCCTAATTCAACATGCTTTGGTGGAACCCCATTCCACACCTTATTTTCCTTTGCCTATAGATTTAGAGTCCTCAGAGGAAAGCGAAATTTATTCATAAATCAAGTGGTAAAATCATTTTTGTTTTTCATGGTTCTCAAAGCTTTATCAATGGGAGATTACTAGTTTTACAAACCCTATAGTGGTTTTTGATGCTCCTATGTTTTTAGCACATCCTTGACACTCGACTTCTAGCTCGTTTACTTCTTCAAGTAGATTTTACATCTCTTCTACTTTGTTTTTATATGGAGCTTCCAGTGATTTTTTTTTTCTACATTGGCCTTGCTCGGTTTAATTTTTGGTGCAAGTTCTATTCGACGCCTGGTTTATTCCACTTCTTTAGCTCAATACTCAGTTTTTGCCACATTCTACTTGACTGCTTCTTCTTTATCAGAGTTCCTTCAACTTGGCTCCTTGGTTCTCAATCAGAGTTTTTTGTTGTTCTTTAAATACAGTCAAATGGTTTCGATGCTTCTTCCTCATATACTTTAGTAATATATTGTAATGCTTGTTAATCCATTAATGGGGTGTTTGAATGGGTTGTCTTTCTATATTTACCTATTTTTTTTAATACTACTAAATATTTCTATGGCAATTTTTTCACTACCATAGCTCTCTATGTACTACTCTTTTCAGCAATAAAAGTTTGTGGCTTTGCTACTTTTATTAAAAAAAAAAAAACTATTTTATAAATTTGTATAGGTCATGGGTTATATCTATTCACAAATTTAGGGAGTTTTCCTCCCATATAGTCACTTATTTAAAACCATAATATTATTGTTTGTAACAACAAAGGTAATATGGATAATCCTTTTTGGTTTGTTACATTATAACAATAAACTAATATGAGATATTATTTTTGTTAGTTATAACAAAAGAGAGTAATTAGTTGGAATTAATTTGTTGATAAGTGCATCCATGAGCTACATGAAGTTTGTGATCTCCATCTTTGTTGACGTGCTACATAGACTATTCTATCAATATAGTGACAATATTTATTAGTAAAATACAATCTAATATTTATTTTAGATTATTTGATTGAAAAACTAAATCAAATATATCTTATTTTGATTTAATCATATGCAACGAAAGTTGTTAAAGAGATATGACATGATATGAAAATGAAGCATGAAGCATGAAGGTGGGAACTATGGATAGGAAAAAGTCTAAAATATGAAATAAATTGGACACAAATGAAGCCAATCATCCCCCAACTTAGCATATTGCATGTCTTCATACAATCTTTATTACTAAAAGCTTTTGGTTTGAACTTGTAAGCTTGGGATTTATGATTGATTTTTTTTTTTTGTAGCCATCATAACTCATTCTTAATTTCATGCCTTCTTTAATTTTTGCTACCAACTCTATAACTTTCAATTTTTTATTTTATTGAATATTAATACCTCTTTCAACTCTTTTTTATAAATTTCTTTCTTTTCATTTTTTTCTTTATTTTTCAACTTTTATATATAGGAGTTACCACTAATCTATTTTATTAGAACAAAACCTATGGATTGAGTTGCACAATTTGGAATAAGTCAACACAATGCTTAGAAACTTAAGGTTTGTAATTTTTTGCTAGTTCGATCGTATCTTCACATTGATGAGTTAAGAAAAACGGGTGAAAATATAAACAATATAAATATTGTAGATGACATAATTTTTAAATGATTATAGATATTATGAGGGAATAATAAGGGGTAATGATAAGAATTAGGTAATGAAAGTTAAGGCAATACATGCATTATATGGTGCACCTCCTCCCAACTTAAAGTGTTGATCATCCTCAAGAAATGATGGATGGGTGGGAAAAGCTTAGAATACAAAATATTAATAAAGTTAAAAGATAAATAAAAAATAAGACTAATTGATTTACCAATTTGTATGTCAATGTATGCCAATATTTTATAGCCAAATTAATTCAACAAGTGTGAACATCTAATAAGGAATGAAATAAGATTTGTAATGGGAACCATGAAAAGATGTGCATCATGAAAGATATATGGCTCAGTGTGCCATGAAAATAGTTTTCACGACTAAGAATGTATCCAACTATAATCCACCATAAATTGGTTTTCAAATTGTAGTTATCTAACAACATTCAAAGGTTTTCATTGTTAGAATTTATAACTTTTTTCTTTTCTTTTTTTTCTTCTATTTATCATTTTTAACTTTTCTAAACTATGTATATTGAATCAAAGAAAAGAAAACTCTCATGTGAATGTCAAATTGATACTAACAAAAACCTAGATTCCCTTTTGTATCCCTTCAAAGAAAGTAATTGCTTAAATTGGTTGCATGTAAAACTTGAAATGATGAACAATGACAAGGGACTAAATGATCAAAATATACCACGCACATTTTGATAGGACCATTGCTACAAACAATTTTTATCTTGTTAAACCCATGCCACAATGTGTGGATTTTACCTTCAAAATCCTAGAATGAACATGCTCAATCACTTAATTGGTAGGATTTCTTAAAACATGAAGCAATATTTTTGTAAGGTAGAATATTGATAAATATATTTTATTTGAAACAAATATTTCCAACATATTTATTCTAAGGAATAAAATTGTGTTATCCCTAACTTTTGGGCAGTAGAGAGGTCCATACACAATTCTAAAGTTGCATGAAATTTTATAACTTCAAATAATACAACTTCCTTACCAAAGACAAGGTTGTGTAGTGAAAGACCAATTGTAATCTCCTGACTTATCTAATATTCCCATACAAATTGAGATTGGTGGATGACCCAAATCTTATGATGGAGTGTGATAATCTATATTAGAATGTGTTCAAGCTCCATGTCCATGACTTCAAGTTTCCATGGATGCGTGTCTCATAAATATAAATGGAAAAGAATGCCATATGACAAGAGTCTTGGTTATCATACACTTAGATGTATGTTATCCTTCACATGATTTAGTATGAAGTATGATAGTATGAAGGATGATGCCGAAGAGAAGTTCTACCCATGAATATTGATCATTTTGCTCAATAATCTGTTAGGAAAAGGTGTGTTGTACACCTTGCGTAATGTTTTTGATAGAGTAAGCAACATTTTCAGGGTGTTGTACCCTTCACAAAGAGCCACAAGGGCCAATAAAGTCCAAGATCAAAAAAGAATAATAATAAAAAAAAAACCAAAAAATAGACATGCAGATTAACAACACATGGACAAACAACATACCAATAGCAGACTAGCTGGCATCCTCCCAGATCTTGGACAAAAGATGAACCACATCATCTCCGACCCACTCCTAAAGGTCTTCAGTCTTCTTCATCTCCATCTCATCCTTCATGACCGCTGACAGGGTACTAGTGATACAGTGCACCAACTTGACTGTGAAGTGGGTCAACCCACAAAATTTTTTGTCTAGTTTGTCCATTCTTTCTTTCAGCACACAGAGCTCCTCCCCGCCACCCGCATTGTAGTCGAGGTCATTCTACTCAATACCCAGAGGTTCCAAAGAGTGAGAGGCCGAAACCTCCTTCCGAACTTTTCCATTGTTAGGAATGGAGTAGGGACCTCTGACCTTCTCTCCCTCCTCACCCTCCGACACCTCTTCAACCCTGCTATCTTTGCTATCAGAAAACTCCTCTTCAGTGTCCAAATCTTTAACCTGCACTTTTTTCCTAATCTTAGCCAACCTGCTAGAGTGTCGAATGATAGCATCACAACCAATAACCACAATCTCCACAACCATCGTATCACCCAACGAGTCCTTGCTCACAACATTTTTCCCTTTGCTTAGAGGCTCCTTCTCCTCCTTTCCTTTCTTTTTAGGCGGGCTTCTGGGGTCTTAGCGGGGGTAGACTTTAGAACACCGTTGCTACCGCGACTCATTCCCCACAAAAAAAATGTTCATACTTTCATTTTCCTAGGTCTTTGAGTGTTTCAGATGCTTAATACCAGTGCTTTGGAGACCCATTGCCTACGCTATCACTTCCTCGTCCATAGTAAAAGAGATGCCACCCAAAGTCACATGTTGATTCTTCTGAGAGTTGACGAACTGAGCAAACAGATTAGGGTCATGGCCCACAAGCCTCACCATCAGAGGAGCAAGGCCACCTTCGACACAAAGGTGCCAAATGAGCGGATCCTTGTGAAATTCGCTACAATTATTTGGCTTCATCTGCACCCTATCACCTCCCATGATTTCACTCTACACATAGTATAACCAGGAGCCCTAAAAAAATAGAAGGTTAGAGATAATAGAAAGGTGAAAAATCACCTGCGCATGAAGGAATTCAAGCCATAAATGACAGTCTTTGGAAATCAAGCCTAAGGACATGTCACACACAGGAGTTAATAATTTCCCAGAATCAATCTTAGCGGAAGCATTAATGAGGATCTCCTCACACAACCAGCTAAGCAAATAGGATATGAAAGGTAGGCAAGGATTTCCTTCCACGTAGAAGAAACACAGAAATCTAGGCAAATTAGCTGTGGGGCCAGAGTTAGAAACATCTAAGTTGATAACTTTTAGATACATGCATCTAGGAATACGTGCATGACATGGGTCTAACATGGGTCACATGGGTCTAACGTGCATCACATGGGTCTAACATGGGTCACGTGCATAATGTTATAATGTAATATTTATTTATTTATTATGTGGTGCACTTAGAGGATCTAGGGATACGTGCATCACATGGGTCTAACATTCTTGGGGCCACTTTATGTGTTGTATGTAACATTGGATTAAATATTTAATTTGGGGTTGCACACGGGAAAAATATTTAATTTTGGGAAAACTTAGTACCAAAATTAAATGTGGGGGTTAATGGTTTTGTAAGCTCATGGTATTAGTCACATGGCTTTATGTAATACCACTTGGTGGTTTTATGTGAGCTTGTTTCTATAAAGGAAAACACATGGGTAGTTGTCTAAGGTTGGCAAGTTGGCTAGTTGGCTTGTTGGCTAGTTGAGAGAATCTCTTGTTGGAATTTGTGAGGTTGAAGCATGGCATGGTATGTGTCGTTACATGCTTGTTCACATGGATTGCTTGTAGAGGGCTTGATGTTTCAAAGGTGTTCATGGAGGACTTTGAAGATGTATTGTAATATTTATTGTTGAATAATATGAGTGATGAATGCTTTTGGAGGTTGGGTTTTTCCCTCTTGAGGGTATTCCTAGGGTATATATTATTTCATCTTTGATGGTTTGTTGTCTATTCTTTTGTATATGGATTATGAATACTTTTTTGCATAGATTTATCTATTTGGGTTATGTGGAAATTGTCCTGGGTGGATACATATTTCCTTTCATAATCCACCCATGATCTCCAAGAGAGAAACAAAAAGAATAATTCCACATCAAAATATAGTTAGCAAGACCAAAAAAATGCATCCCTAGATACTCATCTAAAGAAGTATCATCATCTAGTATTGGTGCAAAAGTGTTGAGTAACTTTGACAATAAATTTGCAACCATATTCTCATGACGAAGCTTATTAAGTATAGCAATGATAAATTTGTGCAACAACATCCATTTAATAACTCTACCATTAAAAAATATTTTATTTAGTAGAAAATGAAGGGTAGAGTGATCAATATAAATAAATACTTGATAGAAAATGGATGAATAGAATATACTATGGGTATGAATTCTTGTGTAGAGACAATATGATTCAAATCCATACTTGTGATAATTTTTTATCTATGTGATAATTGGTATAAGAATGCATACCTTAATTTGATCCAAAGGCTACAAACATAATTTTATGAAAGCCATTAGTGCAACAATTAATGAAGGCTTTAGCCATAGTCAACCAAGGATGTCCAAAATTCAAGGGATTTCCCCCCAAATTAATTTCATACTACAAAATCATGAGGCCATTAGGATAATATGAAGAAAAATTACATATAATAATAATTTTAATAATACCTCTAACCATGTTTACTAAACAATCATTCACATTTTTGATGTGGTCCTTAATGCATGCAAATTCATCTTTTCTCTAGTTGTATTAATTAAAATATTTATTACTCGACCTAGATAAATAAGTGTGTGAGGATTATTTATTTTAACCATGGGCCTACAATGATCTAAATGTTTAGGAAAGAAAAAATTCTAAACAAGAGATCTTGTATTTTTGTATTCTTCATCTCACACAATTCTTGAACAATTAGTGTATAAAGTACAGTATTTATTATTGCATGATGAATTTTAACACACAAATTCATGATTTAATGATAAAATTAGGCTCATACTCAAGTGCTTCTTTTATGTGTCAATGCTCTCTAGAGGTTATTATGATTTTCTAGGCAAACACGAAGAAATAAGTTGAGTTTTTTTAATTGATGACGTTCTTTGAATTCACTTATAATATGAGCACATCCTTCAGTTGTCTTGATATATTTTAATTGTGATTTAGTAATTTTAATCATGTTAATGGAATACCAAGGGGATCTTGAAATATCATTATTATATGCATTTTGAACCACCTTATTAGGTAATAATTTATCAAGTATTATAGTTTCCCTTGGTGGATATGTTGAAATGATTGTTTAATGATTTGGATCAAATAATGAAAATGGTAAAATTTGTTATGGATATAGAGTGGGGGGGGGGAATTAAGTAGGATGGCTATGATGGAGATGGTATGATATTCCATGAATGTCGCCATGAATGATACTATGATTATTATTTTTATTTTTTGTAGAATGTGGGTTGTTCCCATCCACCATATCTACTAGGTAGAGAAGCATATTGTGAAGAAATATATTGTCCTCCTAATTCAATAGGATTGTAGTACATATTATATATAGCATTGTAAATTGTTTACCTTGATAATTTCACATGACATGGACAACTTATTTTTCCTATGGAATTAATTATATTAATAATTTATTCGTTTTAGAGCTAGATTGGGAAAACATATTAAATTCCCTAGCATCCCAATAAATTTGGGCCAAAATCACCTAGTTAGGAGTGAGGGTACTCCTGACCTAAGGGTGATCTATTTCAAAATTTAATGTTTTTGTGTCGTTTCTTAGATATTTAAAAAGGATCCCAAGTTGGCTTATAATAAAAAGATCAATTAGGACATACATATATAAACAAGTTTTCTTCTCATTTGAACATTAGAAGCTATTATGATCAATCATGCACTATTAGACTCTTATTATGGAGATGTATATGAGTTATCATCTATATAAAAGCTACAACAATCTATTATGTTTTGTGGACTAACCACTTATAGGTCTTCAAGCAATTCAAGCATCCATCAAACAACCTTTGGTGGAAACTTATCTTGTGGACATCACTTTGACAAATATTTTGTTGAATACACAAGAAATGAGAGGGGGGTGAATTAGTTGCTCATTAAAATGTGAAAACCCTCATTAACATTCATATCCACATCAAATTTAATAACCTTTATTTTTTTAGAATGATTTAGCATGAAAGCAATTAACAAAAACTGAAACAAATCAACACCATGCACAATGGAACACCAAATTTATGTGGAAAACCTAAAAAGGGAAAAACCACGATGAGGATTAGCTCACAATATAAATTAATTGCAACACTGAATACAATAGGCTCACCATTGGAGGGCTCACTGACCAAAAGAAAGAAGGGCCCACTGCCAATGGCTCACTACCAGATTACATAAAAGAAGAAAGAATAGTGTTACAATGAGAAATCCATCTCAATGAAACAAAAATGTCCAACAACATCACCAACACATTCACAACCTTTATGAAGATTGTAGACACCTTCTACTTATTGCTTCCAGTAGTCTAACTCATTAAAGCTTGCACTACACTTCACACCTCTGCAACTCGTGCATCACACACTCTACACACATCCTCATTCAACACAACACTTATTTATACCTTCTTCAACCTTGAAAATATTCTCCAAGGTTGGCTATGCACCTCAACCATGAAAACTCAAATTAGGTCGACACCAAAAAATTCCCGCAATGGAAAGGAATGAAGGAAAACCATATCACACCTTAACTTAGACCTAAATCACTCATACACACCGTACCACACTTCCATAATCACTGAAGAAAATCCGCAATTAGTGTAAACACCCAAATTCGGTCAAACCCATGTAAACACCATTAAACAATTAAGTACACACTTCCTTTGATCCAAAGATAACTTGCAAACAAAAAATATCACTTGAACACAATTTGAAATATTTTACAAACACCTTGAAATCTAAAAAATTCCTTCACAACAACTTTCGCCTAAAGAACAAACTCATCTTGTACACCCAGATAATCTTCCACATATTGTATCTCAAGAAAATAACTTGCAGAGCTCCAAACATTGAAAAAATTCAACCAAAGGTAGATATGAACCTTATTAGCACACTTCTAGAACCACGAGACCATAAAAAAAATTGTGGAAAAATGTGGAGCAAAACCATTTCTCCTAGACACCATTGTACCACACAGTTCACACATTGGTGAACACGAATTTCTTTGCACAATGATCCAAACCAAGAAACTTTGGATATAACACCTATTAACACCTCTAATCAACATATCTGAACTGTACAAGCAAATATTCAGCACAAAAGAAATGCAAAGAAAAACTAGAACACCACTCTGTATGCTAGAACACCTCTACAACACAGTGTTTCCTCTTTTACTAAAATTTTCTCAAAATCACTTGGAAACCAAGCACCAGAAACAAATTATCATCATCTAGAACATATCCTCACCACAATCAAACCAACTTCAACACAACAAATCAACCAAACAACACCCACAAATATAAGCTTATCAAAGCAACACTAGAGGTTGAAACTAGTAACACTTACTAATGACAACATAATGCAACTAATCAAAGCATCATCATAACTTTTCGACCATCACTAGTTGACATCAATGACAAAAAAAAACATAAGCATACTTGCAACAATCTCCCCCTTTGTCATTGATGGAAACACATGATGTGAAAAACCACCAACAACAAACATAAAAAATTTGATCACCAATATACTGCTCCATACCAATTATTTTTATTTCTCCCCCTTACATCATACTCTCCTTGTTCATTTTACTCTTTCTCCCTTTCTCAAATGATACTTCTTCACATTACTTTCTCTCTCTCCCCCTTTCACATCAATAGAAAAAGGGATTTTTTTTGTATCTCTTTCCCCCTTTGACATCAATCATACTTGAACCTACTCACTACTGCTCTGCAACATCTTTTCCTTTTTACTACTCTACATACCCCCCTTAGGAGCACACAACAAAATGTACCAACTAGAAACCACTAAAAATCCTTTGACATCGCTGACAAAGGACAACACCAACCTGCACCAGTACTTACTCCCCCTAACTGCAACAATGCCACTACCTACTCCCCCTAAGAGGTAGCCACCAACATTAGTCCAAAAGAAAAAAAAATATTGAGATCCATTGGATTGATGCATAAAATTATGCATCTAGTTCAAAGGAGGGGAAATAACCCCTAAGTTCTCTCAAAGATACTCAAAAGTATCCTTAGGAAGAGCCTTAGCAAATATATTAGCAACCCGATCCTTTGTAGGTACATACTCTAGCTTCACCTCATTCTTTGCAACCTTCTCTCTCAAAAAGTAATACCAAATTGAGATATGTTTTTTCCTTGAGTGAATTACCAGATTCTTTGAAATGTTAATAGCACTTGTATTGTCACAGAAGATAGAGATTGGTTCATCATATACCACTCTGATATCCTTTAAGGTTTTCCTCATCCACAATACTTTTGTTCAACAAGATGTTGCTGAAATATATTTTGCCTCTGCAGCAGATAAATACATTGAATCTTGCTTCTTGATTAGCCAAGACACCAATTTGTATCCAATAAAGAATGTAGCACCACTTGTAATTTTCCTGTCACCCACACAAACTTCTGAATCTGTATCTGTATAAGCACTTAGAGAGAATTCAGTATCCTTTGGATATCACAAACCATGTTTCAAAGTTCCTTTCAAGTATCTGAATATCCTCTTCACTACATCAACATATGAATCTATAGGATCTTCTTGAAATCTAGCCACAAGACAAACTACATGCACGATATCTAGTCTAGTAGTAGTTAGATATATAATTCCTCCAATCATTGATTTGCACTTTCTTTGATCAACTTTAGGAGATTCATCATTCTTACTCAGCTTGCAACTAGTAACCATAGGGGTACATACTAGTTTAAAATCTTCCATTCCAAACTTCTTCAACATTTTATTGACATACTCTAATTGTGAAATGAAAATACCTTTTTCTATTTGATTGATTTGCAGTCCAAGGAAGAAATTCATCTCCCCAAACATCTAGACATCTCAAATTATTTTTGCATCTCTTATGCAAATCTCTTACACATAGCTTCATTTCCTCCAAATATTATATAATCAACATACACAACCATAATCAATATTTGATCCTTGTCAACTTTGAAATAAATATTATTATCTGTGGTATTTTTATTGGATCCTTGTTGTATCAAGTACCTGTCTAAAATTGCATACCAAGCTTTGGGGCCTTGCTTCAATCCTTATAATTCTTGCTTCAATCTGTAGACCATGTCTGGTTTGTTTGATAACTTAAATCCTTTCAGTTGTTCAATTTACACTTCTTCTAACTCACTCAAGAAAGAAAACTTCACATCCATTTGATAAACATTGAAATCCTTATGTGTTGCAAAAGCCAAAAACATCTTGATAGCTTCCACTCTTGTCACCAGAGCAAATGTCTTCTCAAAATCTATAGCTTCTACTTGTGAGTAGCCCATGCACACAAGCCTTGCCTTGTTTCTTACTACTTATCCATTCTCATTTAGTTTGTTCCAGAATACCCACTTAGTTCCAATTACATTCTTGTTTGTAGGTCTTGGGACAAGTTCTCAAGTCTGATTCTTCTCAATTTACAGTAGTTCTTCCATAGCCTTGATCCAATACTCATCCTTGCATGCTTCAATCCTTGTTTTAGGTTCAAATTTAGAGAGTAAACATATGTTTACTTGTTATTCTGTCATTGCAGCTTTTCTTCTTGTCAACACACCTTTTCTTTTGTCACCAATGATATGATCTTTAGAATTATTCTTCTACGCATACTTAGGAGTCTTAGGGACCCTTGTACGAGCTTCTTCCTCTTCAATTTGAACTTCTTTTTCCTTGCCTTCATCTCTATCATTTTATCTACAAGAGGAATCATTTGATTCATATCTATCTATCACCACTGAGTTCTTCTATAATTCTTCATCCACTTTGACACTTGCACTCTCAACAATCTTCTTCAGCCTCTTGTTATAGCACCGATAAGCTTTGCTTCTTGTAGTATATCCAAGAAAGATACATTCATCAGATCTTGTATCATACTTTCCTAAGTTTTCTTCATCTCTTTTTCTATAGCATTTGCTTCCAAAAACTCTAAAATATTTGATAGTAGGAATCCTTCCATACCACAATTCATAGGGAGTCTTTGCACTGTTTGCTCTGGCTTGAACTCTGTTAAGTATGTAGATAGCAGTATAAATTTCTTCTCTCCAGTATACTTCTAGTAGGTTTTCTTCTTTCATCATCGTTCTTGCAACTTCTTGAACAATCCTATTCTTTCTTTCAACCACTCCATTTTACTGAGGAGCCCTAGGGGCTAATAATCCCTCTTTATTCCATGTTTCTCACAAAAAAATGTTAAACTCATTGTAGGTGAACTCTCCACCTCTATTCGACCTCAAACATTTTAATTTCATATCCATTTCATTCGCAACCATAACTTTGAATACTTTAAACTTATCTAAAGCTTTTGATTTTTCTTTGAGAAAAGCAACCCATGTCATTCTAGAGTAATCATCAATCAATAGCATGAAATACCCATCACCTTGAAAACTTATTACTCTGGTAGGACCACAAATATTTGTATGCACCAGATCCAATAGTCTGGTAGTAGATTGTTCTTTGACTTTGAAAATTCTTCTTGCTTGCTTCCCAATCTGACATTCCTTACATACAACATTGATGGGATTTGTAATATTTGACATATCTCTCACAACTTGAAATGAACTAAGCCTCACTAGGCTATGGAAATTAATATGATACATTCTTCTATTCCATAGCCAACTTTCATTAATCTGAGTCATAAATCAATGACCGTCAACACCTTTAAGATGATAAACATTTCCATCTTTCCTTCCAACAACAACCACAATTCCAGAGCATTTTCTGATCTCACATCCATCATCCTGAAACATAAGATTATATCCTTTGCTACCCATTTTTCCAAAACTCAATAGGTTATGTCTTAAGCCCTTAACGTAAAGAGCATCATCTTTATTATTCTTTCCATCAAAATTGATTGAATATTTTCCACATATCTTAGAAGATGTATCATTACCAAACTTAACTAGACCTCCATATTTCTCAAGTTTAACAAACTTACTTCTACCACCGGTCATATGATTTGAGCATCCACTATCAATGATCTAGTAGTTATTCTCTTCTCTAGCATGAAAAGTAGTCACCATAGTTACTTTAGTATTATGACCTACTTCTAGAGTATTTTCTTTCATACATCTCCCAAAGTTAGCAGAATTAGATTCAACATTTATAGCCATTAACAAGCATTCACTATCCTCATCATCCACATAGTCAGATTCATCATAAGATATACTGGCATCTTCTCTAACATAATAACTTTTCTGAATTTTTTTACCTTTGTTGTCCTTATTCTTGTCATTTAAAGCTTTGTTTGGACATATTGAAGCATAATGACCTATCTTTCTACAGTTGAAACATTTGAAAGGTAAATTACCTTTGTACTTTCTAGTACCCTTTTTCATTCTCACAAATTTTTCTTCTACATCATCAAGATCCTCCTGATCTAATTCTTCAGTCTTCTCTAATTTTCTAGCCTTAAAAGCAGTCTCAACTTTTGTATTGCTTGGACCAAATTCTCTCATTTCAAAAGCATATAATGCACCATACAACTAATCTCTAGTGTATTTTCTTAAATCCTGAGCTTCCTCAATAGCATAAACTTTATGGCTATAAGCTTTAGTAAGAGTTCTTAGTACCTTCTTTACCACTTCTTCTTCTTCAAGCTTTCCACCAAGACCTCTGATGGATTTGACAGTATCATCCACCCTATGCATGTAGCTTGTAATTTTTTCATCTTCTAACATTCACATGTTCTCAAATATGATCTTTATATTTCGCTTCTTAGCTTGCTTGACCTTATCATCTCCTTCATAAATGCTTAAAAAACTTTGTCCAAATCTATTTAGTAATTTTCAAATTCATAACTTTCACAAGTTTAGTATTAGAAAGATCACTTAAAAGAGCATAGCTTGCTTTACCATTGTTCTCATAGGCCTTGATCTCATCATCAATACTTAGACCATTTGTAGGCATAGTGTATCCAGACATAAAAAAACTTCCAAATTCCATATCCAAGAGATACCATAAAACCTTCTGTAACGCCCCTCCACGTGAACCCCAGAGGACAACAAACACTGCAATTTTTTTTGTTTTTTGAAAGGGAAACATTGCATAAGATAAGTTTGTACATTCATTACATGAAATAAATTATACATTTACAAAGTCATCTATGCCCTCTAGGGTACACGGAATGGTCATTACGATTCATAAACTTTTATAAAAAATGAAAGCGAATAAAATCAAGATTACATAATGATGACATTCAACCATCCATGATTAAAAGAGAGGAAAACAATACATCATTTTATTTCAACTCAATTCATAGTTCAATAGTACAATTGTGGAGCATATTTCCACAGATACGACACAACATGGATACAATTACATAATGCTTCCCTTATATCAACGAGAAAGGTACATCAAGTGCTAGAATAATACATCAATGAAGATTAAGGTACATAATGAGGAGTAGTCTTCAACCAAGTGGAGCTCTAGAACTTTACGTCCACTTCTGCATTGCGATCACATCCTGGGAACCCAATGGGGTGAATAGCACGTTCCACCCGACCGCGTGGACCCGAAGGTCCACCCCCCGTGCTAGGAGATGACAAGAAAGGATCCACATCCAAACAAGGTCAAGAAGACAAGGCTAACTCAACATTGACATAAAGCAACATCAAACAAGTACAACTTCACTTGTTTAGGAAACTCTCCCAAAAAGTTCTGAAACAAGACTCACAACAACAAGGGTGTACCAAGCATAAAGGCCACAAAATTAATACACGTGCGGGGCATGAACCATCTCGCTCATAGTCATAACCAAAGGCAAGGAAAATCATGGAACAAGGAACACGCATGAGAGCTCAAGAAAAATAATACGATCAATGGATCACAAGGGTCTAATCATGAGAAAATGCAACACATGACAAGTTTCCCATTGCCTTAGGAAGCCTAACAACCTACACCCATAACTTATCAAAAGGGAGTGACTTAAACATTTACGGGTTCCCAACTCATCCAAAATATGACTAAAAGAAAATAGATGCATAAAGTCTCCTCAATCAGAAATGACACAAAAGGAGTACTCACAAAATGGCTAAATAACTTTCATCACGAACATGATCACTTTGTAGAATAGAAATCATTTCTCATTGAACAATAATCAAATCAAATTCATTAATTGGAGAACATTAAAGCCCCTTTCCTAAAACTTATTACATAAACCCTAACTTTTCATGCTAAACCATTTACATAATAATACTCAATGCCAATGATAACCTAAATCTAATTTTTGAATTCTTATAATAACCTATATATATATATATAAATAAATCATTTCTTAAAATATAACACATTCTTTACAAAGTCTTTAAAATAATCACTACCACTTATTGGTACCCCACTATAAGAATCATTTAAAACCTCTATCTTAATTTTCATCACTTAACACAATTTAACAAACTCCTGAGACCAATATTAATTCCAAACAAAGGAACTTTTATAGAAGCCAATCCAAGATACCCATTTGATTATATCAGTTCAATAGACTACTTAGTTTTATAGACATTTGTTGCACTTTTTAATTAGAAAATTAATCAATTAATTGTACCCATGATGAAAATTGACATGTATTATCTAATCCAATAAGATCGACTATTTGCAAGTACATAAATATTCTCTTAATTAAACAAAAAATAATAATATTGATATATACGCATATGTATATTACTTCACTTCCTTATTACAAATAAAAGATTATTTATCTAGCTGAGATATAAATCAAATCCTTCAATCAACTTATTATAGATAAGTTACTATTCTTACATAATAATGTAACCCTTTATGGTTACTATAATACGCTTAACCACTTCATAACCACTTTGATCTTTTCCCAACTATTTATTTTTAATTCACTTTCTAAGACAATCATTTAGTCTTAAGGAACAAACATCTTTTACCACCCTAATATATCTCTATATAAATAGCATTATCACCTTCTTCAATAACAAAACTCAAATCTATTTTCCATAACATATCTCATATTAAAATCTACCACTTATCTTATTCTTAACTAAAACAATATTTTTATTAAATACAATCATTGATCTCAATTCAAATATGGAATTGCCTCAATATAGCCCATTCTTTTTTTCCCTTTTTACTTACCTACGCTAGAATGATATTTGATCCATCATTTCATTTTTCTAACGATAACTATTAGGAAAAAATTTTAATAACCAATTACCATCAAGTGATAAGTCCTAACGAATATTTAAGTCTTCATTAACGATTTCTTAAAATATAAGTAAATGAATAGTATTAATATAATACTAACTTAATAAATATTTTATTGACTTGATTATAAAATTATTAATAATTAGGATGTAGTAACATTCTTATTAACTTCACTAGATTTACTAATATTTTCTATCTAAACCTTTCCTCGATTTACTAAATGTAAACAAATAAATAAATAAAATAAAATAAAATAATTTATTTATCTGCCACCAAGGTGAAAAATAAACAATTGTGTTTGATTTGTTAACCATTGTCCCTAGAACAACTAATAGAGTTGTTAAGAACCTTCGAGGACGTTCTGATTGCTACATTGCATCTAAAATCATCTCTAAGATTGTTGCATGAGAAATTGTTCTGAGAGATGTGAACCATTTCCATCATTTTAACAGGGATAATGTTCTTGTGGAAATTACTGGTGATGCTAATGAATCAATCTGAAAATAATAATAGTAATATGCACTGAAAAAAATATCCAGTAATAACGAAGGTACATCCATTAAAGCATATAAGCAGGAATTTTTTTTTTCTTTATCAGAAGTAGTAGTTACAAGTGCCCTGCTACACATAATGCAAAATGTGGAAGCCTAAACAAAGCACGCGAACTGATTCAGAAGAAAATGCCTCAAAGACATGATCTCATGGA